>BJBW01003646.1:81065-164185 GCA_004320125.1 Scolopax mira
GGGCTTGAAGATCTCCAGAGAAGGGGACTCCATGACCTCCCTGGGCAGCCTCTGCCAGGGCTCCATCACCCTCACTGGAAAGTTTTTCCTCAGATTTGAATTGAAGGAACCCTTGGCGATGGGATCTGCCTGGCACAGAGCAAGCAATGAGGGTTCCTGTTCCCCTCTCCCAACGTGCTCCCACTGAGATTTCAAATCAGGGTGGCTTGCTCAGAATTAATGACTGATTCATGTTGAAGGCCAGATGCTTCATTATCTGCTCTAGCTGGGGTGGGTTGTTTTTTTTTTGGTCATCTTCCAAGTTCCTGCTTGCAGCAGTGGCACCGTGTTAAGTAATTAAGCACTAGAGGAGGAGGTTGCAGGGCAGGAGAGCAAGGCTGGCTGGCCGGCCGTTACACATCCCTGGTTTCAAAGAGTTGGCTTCAAGGGGGCTGATGGGTTTTGAGCAGCTCAGCGGGGAGCCCGAATCTCTCCTTCCCAAGCCCCAGCAGCTGCCTGTCGCATCCCCGCCGGGAGAGGGGTGTAATTAACCCATCAAACGAGGAGGCTCACAAAGTCAGGTACCGCCGGAGGCAGCCTCTGCCGCAGCCGAGTCTTTTGCCGCCGTCCCAGGAGACCGGTGTCAGCCCTGCCCCATCCCTCCTCCTCCTCCTCCGTGCCTCGAAACGGAGCCATTTGGGCTGCTCTTGGAAGGATTTTTATACCTGTTTCCAGAAGCCCTTCTTCAAGGTCACCTTCTCCAGATGCTACTCATGGGCAGAGGAGGGAATCAGCAGAACCGAGCATGAGACAAGCCAAAGGAAAAAGCAGGGAGCGACTCCCTCCAAAGCTATTAAGGAAGTTGGTCTTTTTCATTAATCACAGCCTCCCCAAGGAGCCTGACGCAGCCGGGGTCTAAAGGTGCGTAGGCAGCCACTTCTGTGATGATTTGGTTGATTGGAACAAAATTAAAGTGTTCTTCTGAAAGGATTTTTTGACTCTGAGAGCACCGGCAGGTCCAGCCTTTCTCCAGGACTGTTCTGGGCTCAGGCTGGGGCTACTGGTGGGACACGGATGGTCTCAGTGGAGATGAGGAACCTGAATTGGCCACCCTGCCTGAGGAGCGGGCTGGAGGGGTTTCAGTGCCCGTCACCCCCCTCTCTCTGGAAGCTCATTCAGCAAGAATTGCCACTCCCCAGCCCCATTGGATGCTCATCAGTAGGCACTATGTCCCCCCCAGCCAGCAATGGACACATCTGCAGTGGTTTGTGGCCAAGAAGCTTGCCATTTGCCCAGAAGTCTCACCTCTGTCACCTGGTCCTGGTGTGCAGACTCCATCACCCATGGGGCATGTGTTGCCCCATGGCTTTCTGCTCTCTGTGCCTGAAAACCTCAAAAAAAAAGAAGCAAGCAAGCAAGGAGCAACATTAACAGGAGGTTGTCTCCAGTTGCCCTCCCATCTGGGTGTCGTGAACATCACAACATTGGGAGGCAATAATTTTCTTGCATTTACTGGAGCATTTGAATTAATTTTGCAGAGGTCCCAGCTTGGAGCAGAGAAGCCGTTTCTGCCCTGGAGGTGCTGGTGGGATGGAAGGGAGTCAGGTCTCCTGCCTTTCCAGTGACCTTGTGCCGGTGTCCTGGTGAGCTGCTCGGTCTCCGGGGCCACAGATCCCCTGTGCAGAATGGAAGGTTGGACACTTTGCCCAGTTTCTCCTTTTGTGGGACACCTGTGATACTCAGGTTTTACAGCAGACCCACCAGGATGGGCTCTAGGACCAGGAATAGAATCATAGAATGGTCAAGGTTGGAAGGGACCTTTGAGATCATCGAGTCCAACCATTAACCCAACACTGCCAAACCCACCACTAAACCATGTCCCCCTCAGGTACACTGTGAGTAAAGAAGTTAGTGTTACCTGTTTGTGGTTGGTTTTGTGCTGGAAGCGGAGCCTTTGCCGTCCCCTGGGAGACTCTTCCTGCACCCCATGGTTGCCCACTCACCGTGATGGCAATGGACTCCATGGCCACATCGTGTGTTGCCTTTATGAAGACTGTGATGGATGGGTGAGCATGACCATCAGCGTGGCGGTTCCAGCAGCCATCACTCTCACCTTACGTACCAGCCCTGGGGAGGACCTGGAGAGCATCCAGCGCAGGGCAGGATCGGGCCCACTGCAAGACCGAGCTGGGCAAGGCTCCAGCACAGGGGCTGGAAGGAAGTTCAACCAGCCTCAGGCTGGGTGCTTCGGACCCACTGCCATTGAGGTCAGAGACAGGAGCAGTGGTGTGAAAGCGGTTCTGGATGTTGGTTTGAGTTCTGCCTCCATGGACAGGAGGGTCTCGCTTGGGAGGAGCCAATCCAGGCAAAACTTGGACTTTTGGTTTAGCAACAAGGGATAATTAGAGAGGTTGACCATGCCCCAGGACTGCTGAAGCAAATAAACTGTTCGGTGCCCATTGCAGGATGAGAATGGCATCTAATGGAAATGGTGGGTAGGTCAGCGTGGCCATAATTTGGCTTGATGAAGCATCCACATGGGCACGGTGTTAATGCGCTATTGATATTCAGCCAGGCAATTTCCCCTGCGCGCATCGGGCTTTGGCTCGTTAGAGCAGAGCTGGGCACTGCAGCAGTAAATGAAGAGGAAAATTGAAGTAATGTTGTATTATAAATTTATGATTTCATCTGCCTGACCTAGAGAGCGTTGAACGATGGCAAGGCGGCGAGAACCCCCCCTGGGCAGCTCCGATGGGCGAGGGGAGCGGGGCCACTGCCCTGGGGTTGGAGGCAAATGCCCCAGGGCAGGATGATCCCTGGCCCCACGGAGCATCCCGGGGCAGGGCAGCGCAGCAGATGGCACCCTGCTCCGGAAACACCGGAGGTGTTTCCGGAGCAGGGTGCCATCTGCTGCGCTGCCCTGCCCCGGGATGCTCCGCAGTGTTCCATCCTCTGCCCCACCGGAGGATCCCCCCACATCTGCAGCCCCCGCTCCTTGGGGCACATGGGTACCCCCCCCAGCCCTCGTGAGCCGACAGGTCTGCTTTTGGGGTCAGTCAGAGTAGAATAAAACTTACTTTTTCCAGTTGGCGGGGAGAGGGGCTGCGGTCGGAGGCCGCAGAGCGATTTTCCGGTGGGATGTGAATGGCACTACTTACTTAGCAAACAGTCCATTTACCAATATTGTCATTCTTCTAGGAAAAATAAAAAAAAAAGGAAGAATGGTTTGTAAAGCTTAACTCTGAAAGATCTGATTTAACGACAGAGGTGATTAATTTCGAAGGGAATCCAGCTGTTGAGCTGTGAAATAACCAGGCAGGGGCTCAGCGGGGTGTACACACGGCCGGGCTGCTTTCCCCCGGCACCAAAATTCAGCCAAGCAGTTTTTATCTTCCAGTTTTAGCTTATGATTAATAGTACGTTATATGTATATACAAGTCTCCTCAGAAATGGAGGGGCAGAAAAACAGCTGTATGATGTCTGAGGGTATTAAAGAATAAATCAAAGCAGGGGTGGGAGACCCCCAGAAGAACTATTTGGCTGCTCTTTTGGGATCCAGCCCGGCTGCTGCTACTGTCACTGCTGAGATGTCCACTGACTTCAGAGAGAGCAACAGCAAACTTCTCCTGATGGTTTCTTGTTCTGGAGAGGTCTTTCCAGAGGAGTCTGGGCCTGACACTGAGCCAGTGGGAGCATTCCCGTTCCGCAACAATTACTGTGCTGGAATTGCAACAGGGTGGCTCCTGTTTTGAAGCAATTGGAGCGAGGAGCTGCTGAGCACTGCAAGTGAGGGGACAGGTTTAGGAACTCTCCGGAGTGCACAGCATGGCTTGTGGCTTGTAGCCATACTGGTCGTAGCAAACAGCCACGGTGGGACCAGAGAGGAGAGGGCTGTTGTTGAAACACCAGAGAGGAGAGGGCTGTTAGAACACAGGGGGCTGAGAGCATGTGAAACATTCCTGCTGCCCAAAGAGGGGACCCCCCAGCCCTGGCTGGGTGTCGGGGCCGACAGCCCTGGGGCCGGGGAGGGATGCTCTGGGTGACACCACAACAGCCAAGCACCTGTGGGTTGGTGCCTCCTCCATCAGACACCCCAGGGGACATCCTGCACCCTCCACCAACGCTGCCCGTTGTGATGGAGTGGGCAGAGCTTAATGCATTTACTTGGCATCTTTATTAGCAAAATGGTCTCGAGGGGTATTTTTCTCGTAACAAAACTCCAAGAGGCGGGACGCGTTTCTGGCTTTTGGTTCTGATTCAGAACTTTGGGAAGCAGTTCTCCTGGCCGGGTTTTACTTTCTGGAAAAACTAAAAGCTCTCTGGCTGGTTGCTGTTGCTGCCTCCAACTCTTTGATGTGTTAACTGTTGTCCTTCACACTCCCGGGATAAAGAATTACTACTACCTTAATCTCCAACTGTCAATAGCTCTGAAGCAAAGTACATTCATCGTAAGCTCTCCAAATGTCAGAGCAAACCTGTGTTATGTGTTTAGCCTTAGCATTTGGCATTTACTCTTCCAGCTAACAAGTATGCACAGTCCTTGGACTTCAGACACCCAAGTGCATGTTAATTACCTGAGTGACAGGTCTCCTGCACGACGCCGGGCAGGGGGGGGTGGGGTGCGGGGCCGGCTGTTCCCGTTCCGGCAAATAATGAAACCTTTCTGTGGTTTTACATGAGCAGAATAAATCCGGGGGTTTAGAACCTGCCGTAAAAGCCAGTCTCACCCATCCTCCCTGTCATCTTGCATTGCATTTAAAAACAAAAAGCCTTTATTAATCGTTAAACTTCTTTCTCTCTTTTTTTTCTTTTTCTTTTCTTTTTTTTTCTTTTATTTTTGCTTTTCTATGATCAAGGTTACCCGAATTTTGTTGCAACGTATGGCCGAGGATATCCTGGATTTGCCCCAAGTTACAGCTATCAGTTCCCAGGTACGTACATTTTCATTTGCAGATTTACTTTTTTCTCCCCCCTTTCCTTCTTTATTTTTTTTTTCTTTTTTTTTTTTTTTTTCTTCAAATCCTTAGCTGCAAGCTGAGACAGGCAAGTCTGCAGGGAGCATCTCGCCCAATAACAAGTTGTTTGGTTTTTTTTTATACTGTTTTAAAACAAGATATTTCTAGACACATATTTTAAATACATTTTTACTGACGTGCAAATTGGTACTGGTTATTTGAAAACAAACTTCTTAAGTTAAAACATGAAGCAACAGAGCTCATTTAAGAGCTACTACCCTCCCTTTGGTGGGTTTTTTCTTTCGTGTATATATCCTAGAGACAGACAGACACAGACACACACACACCCACACACCTTCCCACCCTCTCCTGCAGTAAGTGAACGTTCTTTACAAGTGGAGTTTTGGAGTGAAAAGTCCAACCTTCCTGTGTTCTCTGTCGAGATCTCTGGTGTCCTTCACAGAAGGAGTTTCTAGCCGTGTGGTGGTGGTTCAGGTTGGCTTCGGGTTAGTTTCCCCCTTCCCTTGGGGCTGGCTGTGGGGATGCAGGAAAAGCCCCTTCCCATTCCAGCACATCCTGCTCAGGGCACACTTCCCTTCCCTTCCACCCTGGGCTTGTCCCGGGCATCTGGAAAAGGAGCAATGCGATGCTGCCGTGTTTTGGGTTTTCTGAAGCCCCCCGGGCACCGGGGTGAGGAGACCCCGGTTCCATCCATGAGCTCGTCTGTCCCAGGGGACACGCAGGAGCTGTCCCACCACCCCGTGCCACGCTCCTCGGCGGCTCAGAAAGGGAGAGGTGGGAGCTCTGCTCAGGGTGGGTGAGAAAGCCAGTGGGCACCGGGGGGACACGCAGCCACCCCCGGGGGAAGGTCCCGTGGGACGGGTGAGGCTGTGGAGGGACCCTGGGCTCTGCCTGGGGGCGAGGATACAGCCCTAGGTCCTGCACTATGTCCTGAGGATGAAGCATCCCACCGGAAGCGCGTGTTTTATTAACATCCCTACGGTGACCAGTGTCCTCGGTGTGGTAGTTTCTGTGGAGCTGGTTTTTGCAGGATTATGACACCCAGGGAGAGAGCGCTGGTAGGGTTGGGGTGGGTTTTTTTTTCCAATTACTAAACTTCACAAACGCCAGAGCTCTGCTGTAAACTCATCCGCCTCTTCCCCACCCGTCCCACCTGCTCCCGGACGGAGCCAGGTCCGAAACAGCCGGAGTGTGTCGGGGCTGAAGCAGAGCTGTCGGGGTGCAGGGTCGGGCAGGGAGGGGTGACATGGCTGGTGGTGACAAGGCAGCTCCCCTGCGGGTGTCACCTCCACTGGAGGCGGTGGGCAGAGGTCCAGGCGGGCAGGGACTGCAGCCTTTTGGACTTGACCCTAAGGAGGAGGCTTCAGAAGGCGTTTGTGTGTTGTCTCCCTCTTCCCTCCTGGGCCCTCGTGACTCCTTGTACCGGCTGATTTGCATGGAGAGAGCTAAATGAGAGACACCTTTGATAAGTTAAATGATGAAAATCGGCAGAGCTTTAATTATAAACGTGTCTAAACCGTGTTTGCCAGCTGACAGCAGAGGTACCGTTTGACTCGAGCCCTCGATACATGTATTTTTATTAAGGGCCTGGTTTTTCCAAACAGACCCTGCGGTTATTTGCTAGTTATTTTCAGTCTTGCAGAGATTGAATATGCAAAGGAAAACCAAAGTTTTTGTCACCAGTAAGGAATAGGTCCATCTCGTTGCAGGCACGGGTTGTGCCTGGGAAGCAGGGCAGGGCAGGGGAGCTGCCGAGTCCCCCATCCTCTTTCTTGGCTTTCCCTGCCCTGAAGCTCTGCCCCCAGGGTTTGCCCCACTCCCACTCAGATAATATATTCCTTAACAGCCATCAGAGCGTTTACTGGAGTTGTTGGGCAGTTTATCTTGGGTGACTGGGGGCTCTTCTCTCCAGAAACTCCAGCTGTCAGAGCGGCGTGGGGTGCAGGAGCCCTCCCCGCCATGGCGTTTGGTGCCCATCGGGACGGGGTGTCCCCTTTGCTGGGGACAAGCATCTGGGGACAGAGACCCCAGTGCGGGTTGTGAGGGAGAGTTTTGGCAGCAGGTCAGGATTTGAGGATGGGGATGTGCCAGAGCTGCTGGCTCCTGCCGTGGGGACAGCGGTGTGGGAGTAAGTGCCTCTCATGGTGTTGTGTCCTGCTGTGGCTCCGGTGGATCTTCCCACTCGCTTTTGGCCCCTCTCTGCTGGAGGGAGTCACGTCCACAGCGCAGGGCTCTCCCAGCCCTCCTTCCTCCCACAGACACCCCTGGGAAAGGGATGGAGTAGGCAGCCAGACCCATCAGCCGTGAGGAAGGGCGTTCATTTCCCCAGGACAAACAGTACTGTGGTTCCAGCACATGGTCCTCCTCCTCGAAGGAGCCTGAACCCCCCCAACCCTTCCCTTCGCGTGGTTTGACGCTTTGCAGAAGTGCCCGTGGGGGCCATGGTTTGGAGCGTGAGACAGGGCAGATTTCGGGGAAATCTGAAATCTGCTTTTTTAATAAGTTGTCGTGTCCAAACGCTCGGTGTCCTGCTTCAAAAAGGAAGATCCTCGGTGGTTTCTGCAGGAGCATCCCGGGCAGCCTGCCCCGGAGCTCCCCCGGTACCCGAACAGCGGTGGCGGTGCAGGCGCAGCGGGGTGTGGATAAGCAGAAATAGGCACATGATCATGGAAATACCCAGCTGGGTTCCTCTGGTTGGTTACAGAGACCTGGCAGTAGGGTTGCGTCGCGAATGCTGCTCTCTCTCCCCACGCTCTGCCGGTGCCGCGGTACCTCGGGGTGGACCAGGGTGGTCCCTGGTGGGTGTCGTGTCCGAGGTGTCCCACGGGGCGTCAGGTGGGTTCCTCCTCAAGTTAGGCTAGCTGCTTTTTTAATTGAAAAAAAAAAAACAACCAACCAAAAAAACAGTTGAATGCCCATCTGAATTGTACTGTCCTCTTGGTATTTATGGTTGTCCAAGTGAAAGGAGGTGACAAATATCTGACCTCCCCGTGTGCATCTCGGGTCCCTGCCGGTCCCTCTCCCTCATCCTCCGCTCTTCCCTCTGGCACGGGGACACGGGGACAGCCCCTGCCCCACGGCGAGACACACGCAGTCACTTTGGCAACTGCTCTATCTTCTCCCATCACGTTATTTTTTTCCTCTAGGCCTTTATAACTCAGAACATAGCCTTTGTCTTTTTTTTTTTTCTTTTAATTGCAATCACCCCCTTTCTCTGTCTTTTTTTTTTTTTTAATTTCTGGGACTTATCTTTTCAGTTTAATCTATTAATTTCTGTTCTTATTTCACTTTGCAGACTATTTGCCGATTTCACAAGACATAATTTTTATCAACTAGTTCTTAAAGATGCATAACAAATTAATTGGGGTTTACTACAGTGCTAATGAGAGAGAGAGACAGAAAAAGCCTGGGTGGTCCATGCTTAATATCAATGTCCACTGAAAAATTGCTGCTCTTACTGGCTGGTTTGATTGACTGGACTTTTTATTTTATTTTTTTTTAAAAGGCTCCATATCCTCACTGCTTTGAGTTTGCTCTTTATTTTTTATTTTAATTTTTTTTTTTTCCTCTGCTTTGTTATGAGTTTTTAATGCCCACTTGGAATGTAACTCACAGGGATTGGGGATAGGGGCGTTATGAAGGCATGACTTCTCACAAACTTTTTAGAAATAATTCTTATCGAGGAAGCAAAACTGACGATTGGGTCTTAGAATCAGCCCCGAAGGGAGACGCTGGCGCTTTTTAACGTAGAGACGTTCATTAGTCGCACAAATCATAATTAGGGTGGAGCGAGACTTAACGTCTCCCGTCGCTGGGATCGTTAGCGACGCAGGGTTTAATTACTGGAAACGAGTGCCCTGTGTCTGCAGGTGTGACCCCGTGGCTCTGCAGCCGTAGCCGACCCACGAGTCTTTCCTCCCTTTCCTCCCTTTGGGCCGGTGGCTCCTTTGCCGTAACCCTGGGGGGGCCGTGGCTCGAAGCCACCAAAGGGTCTCAGGCGGTTGCCAGCCCTGCCCGGCTCCGGGCCACCGGCCGCCCCCCCAGCACCACGCTCTCCCCTGCTTCTGCTTCCCGGCTTCGCTTGCAAATCATGGGCAAATTAACTGAAATTCTGGCAAGAGGGAGGAGCGGCCCCCGGCCGGCTCGAGCTGTGTCGCGCCGCCCCATCGCCCCCCCGACGGCAGAGGAGCTGCAAAGCTCTGTGGGGCAGAACGTCTCCAGCCACTGCCCTTATTTCTAACCAGATTCTGGGCTTCTGGGTAGAAAACACACATTGTGTTTAAATTCTGGCTTTCTTTAAGTGTTTCTACCCGTTTTTATAAGTTTGTGAGAAGTAAATTGCATGCTTACAGTAGAACTGTAATGCATTTTAATGTTTGTTAATCCACTTGTTTAAAATGTCAGTGTCAAAGGCTCTACAGTACACGGCTACGCTGTTCATTTCATTAAAGATGCTTGATGTAATAATTGGTTAGTTTTCTTTTTACTTTTCTGCAGGCAATAGCTTTTTTTAATCTGTATGGCTTCTTATTATTTTGTTTGGGTTTTTTTGCTATGAATTGCTTTGCTTTTGTGAACTTGTCTTAGTGTGCATGATTTGCAAACATTTCGGCTATTGTGAATTTTCTCATTTTTTGTAAATAGTCCATCTGTGCTTTTCTTTTTTTTTCTTTTTTTTTCTTTTTTTTTATGACTTTTTTCCTGTAAGTAACCGAGGTAGAAAATAATAATAAATTGTTTACAACGGACATGCTGTGTTGCTGCTCTCTTAGCTTGCAGTTTTAATATTTTGGTTTGGACGCCCCAAATAACCAGTACCAATGACCGTTTAATAAAAGAATAAAACAACCATCACTCAGAGCGTGTGACCCAGTGTTTGAAGAACCCGCAGACGAACGGTTACATACGAGGTGTGTTTACAGCAAAAATTAAAAGCAAACCCAGGTGACAATGTGCTTGTAATTGGGGGGCTGGTTAAAATTGCAGTCTCCCCAGCAGTGTGATCTGCCACCACCACGGTCAGTGCGGTCCCTGCCAGCCACCGAGGTGGGTTTGAAGCATCAAACCCATAAAGTGTGGTAGGAAACCCCCATTGCAAACCCTCCAGCACTCCCCTGCAGGGATCTCTTGCTGCTCTTTGGAAATTGGAAGGAAAATCAGGTAACTCTTTGTGGCAGTGAGGAGGTCCCTGGCTGGGGTGGCAGACCCCGCGGTGCCCTCACCGTCTGTGTCTCAGTTACACGGTGTTCCATGGTTACCTGGATGGTTGGGGATTGTCAAAGTTACTTAGAAGTCTTCAGCTAAGGAATTTTAATTTGTTTTGGTCTAATTAAGGGTTGGTTTGTTTGTATGTTTGTTTAAAGTTTATTAAAACCTTTGTATTTGGGGAGATGTGGGAAAAACAGATATTTTCACAAACTTTTCAGACAGCACTTGGGGAAATAGACTTGCTGATTAAGAATGGTGCTCCATAGTCCGCGAAGCCCAGCCTTGGGTCACGCTCCTGCAGTGCCCAGTGCTGTGAAAACACAACACAAGATCAGCTTGAATTCTAAACTGATGATTTTCATTATTATCAGAGCATTTTAAACCAGTTTTTTGTTAACCTATAGAGCTTAATTTAGTTTCTTTCCTGATACCAGTCACAATCTGCTCACTTGTTGGCTGAGCAGGAAGGCATACTTGTGTAAAAGTGATTTGTGATGTTTGTCTGGAGGTCTGAGAGAGGAGGTGAGGTAAGGAGGTTCCTCATCTGTTACTTAGGACACCCAGCAATATTCTGAAGCTGTCAATTGTCTTGCCGTGCAGATTTCTCGCTCGTGGTTAATAAACCTCCTAAGGAGAGGAGAAAGAGGGTGTTTGTAGCATCACCATCCTGCGACGCCGAGGGTTTGCCTGCAGCAAGGTGTGGTGGTGCAGAATGGTCCAACTGGGGAGATGCAGCTTCACCACGGGGAGCGTGGTCTGGCCAGGGCTGGGAGCTGGTGGTTCAGCCTCAGAAGGAGCACAAACTAAACTCCCACATGGGATTTAGCTCCTGGCCTGATGCTCCTGGTGCTTCCAGGGACCCCAGCCACATCCCCATGTCCACGAGCACCCTGCTCTGGTGGTATGAAGGGGGTTTAAAGTGGAGGTGTCACCTACACACAGCTGTGTTACCACTAGAAGTTGGCATTAATGAGAGTCAACTCTGTAAAACACTCTTTCAAGTCTTAAGTCCAAAACTTGTGTAACACTTAGCAATGGGAGCAAAGTCTGTCCAGTCATAATACTTTAATGATCAAAACTTAACATTAAGAAAATTCTGGCAGCTGCCAAAAAGGAGGAGGAAATACAAGATATATTTTAACTTGTCTGTTCAGTTAGTTAAGCCTTGTAACAGTAAGAGACGTGGGACAAAGCTGGAAATGTTTCTCACTCCTTTATCTAACCCTTTCTTAACTGCTTAAAGTCTGCTCTGATCACCCTGGCGCTGCATGCTTTTTTTTTCACCTAAAACACAGTACTGCATCTGCATGGCATAAAGTGGTTTACAAAGTGCATTTGAAATCTGCTAGAACCACCTTAATTACCGCTCTTCAACCTCTCCTTTCAGCCTCCATCAGTGAAAACAAAGACTCTAGACTGGACCTGTTTTAAAATTAAGATTTGGGGTTTCTTCTGCTGGCAGAGGGCAGGACCGTTCACGTTGCAGGTGCATCCCCGGCGTGAGGAGCAGCTGGAACTGCAGAGAGCAAACTGAGAAATTAATATAGCAAAGCCCATAAATTTCCAGCCAGAAGGTACTCCTTCCAGTTCTCCTTAGATGACGGTAGCTTTTGTTTTGACACAGGGAAAAAATGGCACCTAGAGCTGTCGTTCCCTGAGTCAAGTACCTTCCCCTCTTAGGCACGTGGGTTTTTTAATGTTGCAGAGAATTGTGTAAAAGTCCTTTCTCACCCCCCATTTCTCCCGGTCCTTAAGATAATCTGCTGGATGTCAAATTTAAGGTGAGGTTTTCAAGAGTGGGTGGTCCAGCTTCCTCCACCAGTTCCAGTGGCAGCCGAGCGTGGTGAGAAGTGCTGCCTGTCCCCCTCTTCCTGCCCCGTCCCAGCACGTCTGGCTGAGCACCAAACCTGCCCAGGCCCCACATCAGGCTTTTCTCTACTGATGCCTTGAAAAACCCCTTGAGCAATAAGAACATCTTGAACAATGAACTCAGATGCTGATTGTCCTGTTCTCAGCTGCTCGCTGATCCATGCATGGAGTTCGAGGCAGGCTTTAAAATTGCAGGGTCGCTGCCCTGAAAATGAGTTATTTTTCCCTATTGTAAAGGGACAGGGAGGAGAGAAAAGGGAAGAAATACCCAGCAACATTTTGGGGTGATACTGCAGCAACAGAGCTCCCAAGTGATCGCTTCTGCTGCGCCCAGGCCACAGCTGCAGCAACGGGGAAGTGTAATGAGGATAATTATTCACAAGAGTAAAGAGGCAGAACGCAAACACGCCTGTATGGAGGAAACATGGATGACCCTATAGAAAGAAGAACGAGATCTGGTAATGCCAAATGTAAGGAATTCCAAGGGCCTGAGTGAGCCGGAGCGTGACTGCTACGCTGCTTTTACACCTTATGCCTCTCTAAATACAATTTTTAAGTGTAAAGCTGTTAAAAATTAGGAGCTGTGGGTTGCAAAGAACTTGACGAGATTAGTCCCCTTAAAGCACAAAAAACATTCAAGTGAATGTTTTTCAATCACATTTAGCAGTAGGATTTCAAGCTGGTAATTAAGTTGCTTCCAAGTCCTCCTTTGCCCCGAAGCAGTAATACGTGGTCGCTGCGGTGATGCCCTAAAGGTCGGCACCACAATCCTCTCCTCTGACCTTTTTTATAACGTGGATTATGAAGTTCCCAGTGGTGGTTCTGCCAGCAAAGGCAGTGGGAAGTTGCCCCTCTCTGCCAGCTCTCAGAGAGCTGTGGTGTCCCTCCGAGGGGCATTCAGTCCGACTTCGGCACCCACAGGTTGCGGAGAATTTCCTACCCTCTAATAACCCCTGCCTCTGATTAATTATCTTCTCTTTTACATAGTTGGCTCTTGTCTGCATTGAATTTTTCCAGCTTCAGCCTCCAGACATGAGTTCTTTTTATGCCTTTGTTTCATCACCAAGGATCTGTCTTCTAATAATACTTAGCCAGATAGTTTAGATCATTCATAAAAATTTAAGCAAGCAGTTTAACCAAATAGCTCATTTTCTATACCATCGAAGCAACTGAAATGAGGCTTGAAGCAAATCAGTGCCACTTTGCTGAACTTTAAATATATGCTTTAATGCGGTTCCGTCTAACCTGCCCTTGTTCATCCCGCAGCAGGTGACTGAAATTCAGAGCTGCTGCGCTGCCTGGCAGCCTGGGTACAGGGAATTTGCAGGTGTCCCTCCCCCTGCAGCCATCGTTTCATTTATACTCACCTTGTTTATTAAAAATCGATAGTAAATGTTTGGCTTTGGGCTTTAAAATGAGAAATACTTTCACTGGAGCGATCAACTTAGTATTAAACAGAATTGCTTGCTTTTAGGAAGGGATTTGGTTGAGATTCTTTCATCCACATCAGCTGCGTTCACTTGAAGCTTGTAATTCTCTGTGTTTCACCAGTTACTAAATTAGGGAGAATCCAAATTACATACCGACTTTGAGTGTTGGGTGGTGGGAAATACAGTTTTCATAGGACACATTTGGGAAGTGTAGCAGATGCCCTGAAGCTGCTGTAGGATAGGAGCAGGTTGTAAGTAGAATAAATAAATCAGACACCAGCTTTTGCTTTTTGGTTTGTGGGTTTTTTTGAATAAATAGTGTTCTTAGGATGTTTGCCTTTGAGAAGTTTCCCAGTTCTCTGTACGGTGAAATAACTGCAAAAGGGTTATTACACTTGAAACGCCACAGAATGATAATTTGGAGACAAACAGGGCTTTGTCTCACTGATGCATAAAATAATTACTGGGCAAAAGTGCATCATTCTCATTTCAAAACCCGTGGCCTGAGAGTGGTAAACAGCTGAAAAATGGGTCGTTTACTGTACATAAAGTGGAAGTGCCAAATTTTAAATTAACTATATTTGGGTTTATTGTTCTGTTGAAATTCCAAAGCAGAAATATTTGTTTGTAATAACATCCATCTGCAAACAGGCGTCCGGCGTGAGGCGCGTTAGGGGTGTCTGACGTGGAGAATTCTCCTGCAGCATCTGGCCTCACACCGTACATTTTAAGCAGGGGGTAACTGCCTGGAATCACACGGGGCAGCTGCTTAATGAGCTTTCCATTATGCATCATGTGCTCTGTCTGAAGTTCGCTAATTTTCTGACCTGGTGAAATAGATTTTAATAAGCTTGATGTAACGCAGCGTATAAAGACAAAGGGAAACTCTTAATGGGGCTGTCACAATAAGGGGCTCTGAGCGGGCTGGGAGATGCTAAAAGTGTTAATAGAATTGATCAAAAGCTGAAGAAAGAAACTCTCCGTTTCCATGGAGGTCTGCCCTGCACCTCGCTTGGGCCCTTCTCTCTGCTGTTGTGTGGATGATCCTCTCCCAGTTCTTTGAACTGACAAACTGGAGTCACTGGTGGGAAACGCGAGATGTTTCAAGCAGAGCTTGTAGCTGCCTCCACGTTTGCTTCCCGCGGACTTTGGGAGAGCTTCAGTAGAGTCCTCAATCAAATCCCAAAGAGTTAAGTGCTGATAAACAATGATAAGATGTCATGAATGATTTGGTAGAATCCCAATTTGGTAGAATCGCCAGTTCTAGCTAAAATGTGATTTCTCTGGGTATATATACTTCTCTAAACGTTGAGCAGTTAGTTGTTAATCTAAACCTTGAAACGGTAGCCGTTTTTTTTCTTCCTCATTCTTGTTTTCCTGTAGAAAGGGAGGGGGAGTCTGAGATGGAGAAGCCTGAAAGATGAAGGTTTTAAACATAAAGGGATTGTTTTGGGATGGAGCTTTCCCTTGTGCGTGCTCACCATTAAAGACTACATTTTTGTCCAGTAAATTGGACCCACGCCTGCCTGCCTTCAAAAAAAAAAAAAAAAAAAGGCTACCAGGCTCTTCTGCTTCATGGTTTCGAGTCTCTGATACTTTTGAAATGGAGCCTAAAGATCCTACAAAGAGGATAACGCTGCCTAATGGAAAGAATAATGCAAGCGAGAACCCATTTGAAATGACAGCTGTGAGCCTCGCGAAGCTTTTCTGTGCTGATCAAAGCTGCTGGTAACGGTGTTTGAAAAGAGGATATCAGTTTCCCCCTCTCCTTTTCCCACTCAACTTGCAGACGATTGTATATATTCCAGACTTGGCACTTTTTTCCCTGGGAGATCAAGTGAACCTCCTGAACGACCGGTGTTGGGATCAACGGGCTGGGGAGCTCCGTCGGCGTCAGAGGCGAGGTGTTGTTTTGAGGGAGATGTTTTGGGGGAGATGCAGCCTCTGAGCTCGATCCCTTCCTGCCTGGGGCCTCCAAAACTCCCCCCAGGGACATGGGGATTTGGCAAGATTGAGCTGGCGTGTTCAGTGTGCAAATACTCCCAGCAATCCATAAACAGAGAGGAAGGATTTTGCTCACTAGGCACAGTTGTCTGGTAGCTTTTATTTCATTCTCCATGCATGTCCCATGATTTTGGTTGTTTTCTGAAGTCTGTGCTGGAGTCAGGTGATGATTTGAGCATCTCAGCTTCCATTTTTATTCTTGTTTTAAATTTGTGTGCTTATTGCTAAAGTCTAAACATGCGACCTTTGTGCCTCGAGTGCCTTTAGCCATTGGAAGCAGAGAGATACTTTGCATGGGATTTTTTGATGCAAGAAGTAATTTCATGATCTTTGGGACTACTTTTTGGTTTGATTCCTGTTGTCTGGCTGTTTCTAGAGGAGAGTCTTATGTTCCTCAGGGACATGAGATAATTGGGGTCTTCAGGTGCTGCAGAGAGCCGAGCAGGTGTGAAGCAGTCAGTGATTGAGGAACCCTGGGCTGGACGTAAGGGCGTCCTGGCAGCACACGTGGAGCAAGGGGGTGTAAAATGGTTCTTGTGGTTTTCACTTGCTCTTGGTTGCCTTGTAACCAGCTTCAGGCTGGGGTAAAGGAGAAATTGGTGGTTTGAGAAGGGAACAATCCCACTGGAGCAGGACATGGAGCAGGGCAGAGACCTGTGGAGGGAGCGTGCACTTTGCTGGGAACCCCTCGAGTCCCCCGTAGGGACTGGCCCTGCTCTCACCAGATTTGTTCACAAAGCCCCTGGAAATGCACTAAACCCTGGGCTCTGGTGTTCTCTGCTGGGTAATGCCAAGTGTCATTACCTGTCACACGCTGCCTGCCCAAATGTGTGCACCCCTCGGTCCCCCCTCTCCCAAACTTACCTATCCCTTGGAGAAGGCAGTGTCTTGCATCCAGCCGTTGGCTAAATCTGTGACCTTAGAGCAGAGCGTTTACAACAGATGTGTCCATCTTCCCTCGCACGAGGCTGCTTCAGTATTTAAAGTGAAACGATTGATGCAGGAAGCAGAAAAATTTATCTGTGAAAAATTGAGCTCCAAATACTGGCTTGAGCTCCTTCAGAGCAATAAGAGAGCATGAAATTGATGTGAGTCCTCAGGGCTTTCCTGGACAGAGTGCGAGCCCACTGCAAAACAGTTATTGTAAAATATCTTCTAATTGCAGTGCCTAAAGTGGGCACTTCTGTCCCTTTGAACAGCTTTGGTACCTTGTTTTCTCTAGGCAATTATAAGCAGTGGATACACAAAGAAGGACAGGGATCGTTTCGGCAGGAATCAGAGCACCTTAAACAAACACGATGAATGAATTGATCTCTCCTTCCACCTCTGTTTGATTTCCCAGATGGCTGAGGAGAGCAGAGGGCTTGGAGAGAGCAGGGCTGGCACCAGCAGTGGGACTGTCGCTGGGGTGGGATCCAGAGCCTGCTGTGATTGATGCTCCCCTTGACTTCGAGGTGCTCGTGGTCCAGGCGCCCATTCCTGGCACCCTGTCCAAGCCACTCCTTAAAAATGAACCAGGAGCATGCAAGCCCCTTGGGGGCTGGCTGCAGGGTGCAGAGAGCCCACCGACACCTCCATGGCCCCTGAGGTCTCCCCGCAGCCAGCATCCCTGCATCCCCAAAGCCACGTCTCTGTTTTCCAGAGAAACTTCCCAGGCATTGCTAAGGGAAAGCAGTGGCACTGGCATGTCACACACTGGGCTCTGCCAGATAAAGTGTCTCCTTGCTCCGTGTCAGGGTCCCTGTTGGTCAGAGTGGGATGGATCTCATCCACCTCTGCCACTGCCCAGGGAAGAGTACCCAGGAAGGTGCCACTGGGTCTCGGCAGCTGCATTTTGCCCCATTTTAAGCCCTAATACCAGGGGAGGGTAATGCATACAGGCACAGCCTCGCCAAAGTGGCACTGGGATCTGGGGGACCAGTAACAACCAGGTTCCTTCTGGGGGCCTGGAAATAGCTTAATGCTTTCCTCTTCTCTGAAGAGCTACAGATACCTCATCTCTCAAATTTTGATACAGCTGCTCCAGCCCTGTTGGTCTCTGCTCTGCTGTGACAGCACAGGCAGAAGGGTGCTAGAGGCTGAAGTTCCTTGCCGTTCTCAAAGTAGGTTCCATATTAATGGCAGTGTTCCTGCAGTGCTGTGCTTTGGTGTAGAAGTTTATAAACAATGGCAGGGAATAAGAAGTGTGACCAAAGTGCTTAAATAATGCTATAGGGCTGGTGCGAGGGGAATTACAGAGCTCAGTGGTGGAGCTTGAGCAGAACGTGCGAGAGCCCGGCTGCACCCTCGGCTCTCTGCAAATGTCATTCTCAAGTCATTTTGCTTCTTTGTGCCTCATTTTATCCCATCTGTGACGTGGGGACGGCGTTGGCTGCCGATCACTGGTGAGAGGTGTGGGGGGAACAACCACTGAAGTACAAAGGGAGGTTGTCCCAGTTGTGAGACGCCGCTCAACAGCGTGATGTCGGGGAGTTTTGTTTTCAGCCAAACGAGCCGATTAATGCCGTGCCTGGCAAATGTAATTATAGTGAGGGGCCATTGATTACTTTCCGGACGTTGGATTGATTTAGGGATCCTCCAGCGATGGAGTCGGCCCGTGAGTCTGTACCAGTAAGCAGGTTTTTGCCAATCTTGATAATCAATCCTGGTTTCCATCTCCTGCTCCTGAGTTGTTCGCAGTGCCATGTCGTGCAGAGGCTTTGAGCTCAGCATTGGGATAAGAGCATTCTTTCGGGGGTGGAGGGATTAATTTTTCACACATCTGTCCCCTGGAATGCAATAACAGATCCTTTGTTCGGGCTCTTTCTGTGGAGTGCCTTCTCCACCCTTGTTATTTCATTCTTCTTTTTGCATGGCAAAACTTTTTGTCCTGCATTTCAAACAGATACTGAGCGTCCCTGGCAGTTGAACAAGAGAAACAAACTTTCCAGCCCTGTTTTTTATGCTGCTTTCAGGGGGTGCTTGGTGATTTGAAGGGTATTTGATTGCTTTTGGCAGAGGCATTTTGTTCCGTGGAAAATCCACGGCTCCTCTGATCCTTCACGGATGGTTTAGGGAGCCCCTGGAGCTTCCAAATGAGAGATTTGCTGTTGGTCAGCTGGTCCTGGGGGTGCCATGGGAACGCTGAGGACTCTGCTCTGGGGACGGGCGCTGTGGTGGGCAGGGAGCGGAGGAGGAGAGGCTGTAGGGTCGGTGCCAGCTCTGCTCCCTCCTGACCCGCGGCGGGAGGGCTCGGAGCTTGGCCGAGGCATGGCTCTGCATGAAAACGAAGCCCCAGAGCCTCAGCCCTTGTCCTGCTGCTGCTTGAAGGTTGGTTTGACTCTAACACCGAGGTCTTCTCGCTCCAGGATGTTGCAGCTCCAGCCCTAAATGTATATGGGGCACCCAACCATGGAGGGTCGATGGCTCCATCACCAGCAAGAGGGGATTTAGCGCTTGGGCATTTGGTTATAATATCCCCCCCTGGTCCGGATGTGCTTCCCCCCACATCCCACTCCACAGAGATTGTAGCAGTTCCTCAGCACGATAAAAACAAACAGGTTCACATCAGTGTTAAGGAGCAGGATTTGCTGTGCAGTGCGTGGGCTCTGCGCACGGGGAGCAGCAGCAGCCAGCAGCCTGGGGTAGCTGTGCATACATTTACCTATACTATTTATTTTTTTTTTCCCCCAACAGCCCTATTACCATATTTAAATGCAAGTATGTCTTTTTTTAATTGATGTTTTAAGTAGCTTCAAGTCACTCTAGCCTAGTTGTTCTCTGCTCCTTTCCCCTGCTGGTAGATTACCTGCAGCTGAGAGGATAGTGCTAGAGGTAGCGGGCTTGTAGTCTGCTGATTGCTCGGGCTCTCGCTCTCTCCGTTCCTGGAGCTCACTGTCCTCTTTTTTTGTTGCCTCGGTTGTTTTTCTGTGGTTCTTCAGCATTGCAAAGCAGCTGTGATCAAAGCCCTGGAACCTGCTGGAGGGGCAGGTCCCGTGGTGGTGACAGCCCCTGGGTTGTCCCAACGGGCACCGGGAGCTCCTCAGAGACCAGGAACCTCCAAGGGTTTGGGTTGACTTTGCAGCAAGGGGGTTTGGGGTCCTTGCTGATCACCTGGACCTTGCTGATGCCCTCTTAAAATACATATATTTAAAATCAGAGCCTCTGGCAGATCTTTTGAATATTAATTATGTAAAGAAACTACATCTGCAATCTTGCTAGCAGCATTTCATTAATCTGCAAGGGCTTGGTCCCCCTGTAGCAGGGTGTATGTCTTAGAGCTCCTTGATCTGCGGCTGTTTTGCTTTCAAAAGCTTTTTTTTTTCTTTCTTTCTTTTCTTTCTTTTTTAAATTACATTCTAGCGATTTTTTTTCCTGCTTGATCCTGGCAAATCTGTGATCCTGACATGAGGACCTCCTCATATTTTCCATTTACTGCTGTGTCTGTAGATCAGCACGTTATTATCACTTGCAAATAAGCACGAGAAGAGAATTCCCGGGTTGTTTTGCGGAGCGGCCTGACCCTGGCTGTTGGAGAGTCCGGAGACATAAGCTGAGCGGTGCAGGCTCTGCCACCAGCCTCTCCGCCCTGGCACCTCGGCTTCTGTGGCGCGCCGTGCCCAGACACCACCTTCCTCTTCTACCCAAGGGGATTTGGGGCCACCATTGTGCCGGCAGGGAACCACCGGCAGCGGGCACCCGGCGAGGGCTCGGCTCTGTCCAAAGACGGTGCCCGTTGATGGCACGGGGAGCCGGGATGGCGACCTCTGGAAACGCCGTGCCCTCTGCGGCCACCCTGCAGAGACTCGCGGTACCCGCTGGCTTCTTTCTTTACCCTTCTCCTTTTCTCCACGGCCAGGTTTTCCGGCAGCGGCTTATGGACCAGTAGCAGCGGCAGCCGTGGCGGCAGCAAGAGGATCAGGTAGGGGGGCCCGTGGAAGAGCAAACCCTCAGAGTGCAGGGTCAGGTAAAAGCTCTGTCGGTATTCTGTGTGGCTGCAGCTCTCCATCATTTCTCTGATTTTCCTCACGCTTATCCTGGGGACCTGAAAACAAATGGTCAAAAAAGAAAAAAAAATAAAAAGATACATAAGAACTAAGTAATCAATCCCAAACCAAACCCAAACTACAAGCAGAGGCCACGGGGCCTGGAGCACCTTGCAGGAGATTGGCGTAAGAACTGCCAAAACCAGGGTAGATATTCTGATTTGTTTCTTTATTTATTCCTTTATTATGTTGGTTTCTTTGTTTCTTTGGTTTAAATTAGAGGTTATAAAGGACACCCCAAAAAAAATTTAATTTTAAAAAAATCGATTTGTGTTCTTGAAAAAAAGGTTTCGTTTCTCATGGAAAGCTGGCGCTGGAGTGAGGGGGTGGTGGTGGCCCTGGGCACTCCTACCATGCCCGGAGCCCCTCTCACCTCCTTGGCCACCGACAGCATGAGGTTTGGCCTTCGTGGGGCACCCGGCATCGAGGGACCGTGTCCCCTTAGGGACAGTGTGTCCCCGAGCCACATGGGGGAACGCCGTCCCTCACGCTGCCGGCACCAAAGCGTGGCTGGCACCTCTCTGGCCCGTCCCGCTTCACACCCCAGCCTGCCTTCATGGGGAACGCCAAAGCTTTTCTTCCTGTCCTTCTGAAAACTTTTATTTTTTTCCCCTTAAGGGAAATAAATAAATCGTTGCCAATTGCCGTTACTACCTTAGGTTTTAAATTTAGCCCAAGACGTGAATTAGTGCTTTGTGCAGGTAATTAAGTGGTCGGTAGAGCCATCAGTGAGCTGTTGGCTCGGGGCTGCCATCTTGGCTCCCTGACCTGCCCAAATCATTCTGGGATGGAGCCGCTGCCATCCCCGTGCCTCCTGCCCGGCCCCACGGCCGCCATGCCCAGCTCGATGGCTTGCTCGGCCGAGGTGCCAGAGCGGAGGTGACACAGCGGTGACAGTGGTTTCCAGCTCACTCATGGCATAGTCCTGAAGCTGGGGTTTCTCGGTGGCTTTTCTGGCAGCCCCCAGGTGGATTCACCGGGCTCTTGCCAAAAAGACCCGACCAAACCGCCATGTGAGGGACTAACGAGGAGGGCGCAGGCCCAGGTGTGTCTCGAGTGTGAGCCTGATGCCATGGAGGCCAAAGAAAGACACCAGGAGAACTCCGTTCCATGCAAACTGGCACTGCTTGCAGGCTACAAAGGATTATCTGTACCAGTTTCATCTTGTGGCATGTAGAGAGCGCCTAAGGGGTGACTTGCCAGACTGGTTGTGGGGATTCCCCATCTCCCAGCTCTTCCTACTGCCCCTTCATGGTGGAGGGGGGGGGAAAAAAAAAAAAAGAAAAGAAAAACAAACCTAGAGATTGATTTTGCATATGATTTTGGGAAAACAGACTTCATTGTTTCTGCCTCTTCCTCATGTTTTGCCCTTCAGGTTTTGTTTTACGTGCAAACAGACCTGGTGAGTTGCCCCTTAGCAAGGCACAGAGGGTTTGGCTGGATTAACGTTGCTTCCCTGGTTATTTATTTTTACTTTTTTTTTTTTAATCGGAGTGCTTTTGGTGCCCATTACAACTGAACTGAGCATTGATCAATTCTGTGCCTGAAAATCATTTGTCTTTAATTTGAGTGTTTTTTGGTTTTTCTTTTGTTGGGTTTTCTGTTTTGTTTTGTTTTTCCGTTTTTTGGTTTTTTATTTGAACTTGCAATACGAAACTAAATCTAACCCTAAATTAACAACACCCTTTCTGGCAAGTTTAAAGAGCAGTATGGTGTTTGGAAATGTCTTTCAAGCCTCAAAATTGCCTGTGTGCACAAAACTGGCAAAAACCCCAAAACTGAATCAAAAGACACCCCCTTCCCCCCAACCTTTCCCCAGCCCCGCCATCTAAGGAGGAAGATGGGTTTGTCATCCCCCCCCTGCCCCACCACTGCTCACATTTGGGGCAAAACGTGCTCTGGGAACGGTGGTGTTTTACGTAGAGTCATTTCCATCCTAAAAGACGGTTTTCGGCAGGGACATCCTGGGTTCGCCACTTCCATCCAGCAATGGTAGTGAATTGTATCCAGGAGCAGTAGAGAACGATCCAACTCGCGCTGCAGTGTATACGGGCCCGATTCATTACAAGAAAAATGGTTGGGGTTTTTGGTTTTTGGTTGGGCTTTTGGTGTTTTTTTTTTCTTCCTCTTTGGTTGAGTTTTTCTTTTTCCTTTGCAAATTTGCACAGCCCTCCTTCACGTGTGCCTCAGACAAAAGCACAGAGCGCAGCACAGTTTGGCCCTTACTGGCCCCTTTCTGACAGGGGCCAGACAGGAAAAAAAAGCTGGAAAACACCCTGGGAAAGCACATCCCACTGCCCCCCTGCCGGGAAGGGCTTTGCCCACAGGCTGATAGAGACATCCCCATAGCTGCTGCCCCTTCTGTAGCGCTCCAACCCCCCCCACCTCACTCCAAATTGACCTTCTCTGCTCTCTGGCCCCCTCCTGCCGGCTCTTCCCCACCATCCTGGCATCACGGCACAGCTTGGCCCGGGCACCGGTGCCCGCCGGTGTGCATCTTGGTCTTCCAATGAGGCTGCAGCCCCCTGGACTGTGTGGCTACTGACCACCTCAGTTTCTCCCCAGGGTGATGTTCCTCCTCTTAGTAAACCTGAAAATGGAGCCCAGCCCTGGTTCTGCGCTGCCTGGTCTTCCCTGCCCTCGCCCCTTCTTTTCTGTGGCAGTGTGTGAGGATGCAGTCACCATAAACAAGTTCTCCTCTTCTCTGTCAGGGCAGAAAGGGACATTTCCCCCTGCTCGTGCCCAGTGCCACTCAGAAATTCACATCTAGCGTAGGGTGAATGCAGCCATGCTTCTCTTCATAAATCACGTGCCCAGTTGACATCCCAGTGATGAGGCGATAGCTGAGGTCCCTGAAGGAGATGGGGAGGTTTGGCCACATCCGTTCACTGTGCTGCCGGATCCCTCGGCTGGTTTGGACAACCTCATCCATTCTTGTATTTTTTTTTAATGAATTGGGACCTGAGCCACGGAAAACGAGCAAACTTAAAAAGTCCAAATGCTGCAAACTCCTCCTAGACAACTTCACTATCAATGTCACGTTTCTTTTGAATCCACCTGACATATTTTACGTGTAAAACATTTTTGTTGTGTAAATGCTTTTTTTAAAATACAGTCATGGGGTGGGGACACGCACATTTTTCTCTTGCATTTGACATGGGAGGGATTCATGGCAGGAAAGCCAGGCAAGGAAAATTTGGGAGTAGAGGGTTTTCGCTCCTTCCTCTTTTGGTTCATTGACGAGTCTGAGATTTTCCCAGTTCCCAACCCGTTGCCACCGACTGTTCCTCCCCGGGGACTGGAGCCAAAACTGCTAAGGCCATCTGTAACCCAGCGTGCCTGTCCCGGGTGAGCGGCATGGGCTGCCACGGCCACGCTTTGCCCGCCGAGACGGCCGGTGGCACGCAGCGCGGCAGGACAGCGCGGTGCCACGGCACCAGGAGCTGCTGCCACCCCCCACTTTCCACCCCAAACCCCCGGCACATCTGGATTTTGGGCACCAGTCCCCGCTTGCCAGTGCTGCCTTTGAGCCCTGCGCCCCGACAACCCCTTACTGTACTTTATACTTGCCAGCTATAACAAATCTCGTAACGTGAGCTACTGACCTTGATGGTGAGTGTGAGCAGTTATGTTTTGTTGTTTTCTCTCTTGCTTGGTTGGGGCTGCTGTGAGAGAGGGTGTCTCTGAGGCATACTTTCCGGCCTCTCTTACACTCGGACGTGCACACCTCCTCTCAAACACTCTTCTGAGCGCTCTCAGCGGGAAGGTTTGTCCACAACTATTAATCCTCTCTCAGTGTCCAGCTTCTTGTTAGTAGCAGCTGGTTGCATGTTTTTTGCTTGTTCGGACGAAACGGTTCAAGAAACAACTCATATCAACTCTTGAGAAATGTCTCTATTTTTTTGTACACTTTCTTTCTTTTGATGTTTTTTATTAATTTCCCTTACTTAAAAAACAAAACACCTGTCGTCCCGTAAAACATTTCACATCTCCCCTTGCCTGTTCTTAGAGTGTATGTATCTGTGGGACTGAACTAAATGCATGCACTGTAGTAGTCGTACTGGTAGCAGTAGATGTAGTTGTAGAACATGCATTGTTGAGTTGATATTATAGGTATCATCAACGTGAACTAGCGTGGCAGTTAAAAGCATAGCCTTGGTCTGATTGAAAGCGTAGGGCTATCGACACAGCAGAGAGCTGCTAACGGCTTGGATCCATAGTACCGGATTTGTTAAATCCCATTATCTGGAAGTTTAAAATTGAACCCGGCTGTAGGCAACCTACACCCTCTGTACAAGAACCCGCACATGCTGTTACGTTGATAGTAAATTTGCCATATTTTTTAATTCAAATTAACCCCCCCTAGGAACTAAAACACTGACTATAAGTATATTCTCTTCTTTTTATATTGTATTGAAAAGAACTTAAGATATTTTAAAAATCATTTTACAATCATGGTTTCTTCATCAGCCTGTTACTCGTCCATACTAGCCCATAGAATCATTCGTTGGCAGTCGTAGACCAGATGTGCCAAACGCAGATCACTCCATTTGGGGCAGCTAAGCCGTAACCGTGTGTGTGAAGCAGCTTCCCGCAGACCGTCCTGAGACACGGCGCGATTGGTTTTAGGTCATAAACCTTAAATCTTGTGACGCAACAGAAAACCTGAGCCAGTGGTGGGTCGTACTCATTGCCATGTCACCCAGCTTAAGGGGACGTTTTTAAATGAAGGTTTAACATTTCATAAATACCAGCGTGAGGAGGTCGAGGCAAGTTCATGGCCGTTGAGCCAGGGTCTGTGCTTCTCGTGCCCGGGTTTCTCTGCTAAACTTCTAACATTCTGTCACAGTTGAAGCTGCAGTCTGTAAATTTAACAGATGGTCATTCAGATCCTGAACCAGGCTTTTGTTTACTTGTTTAGTATGTTGCTTGTCAGAAAACATCCTGCTGGGATGTGGAAATGCTGCTGTACGGCATGGTCACACCTTCCCTCCTCCCCGCGCCCCCCGGCCCCGCAATGTGCTGAGCTGGGGCATCGTCCTGCTCCCCTGGGGAGAGTCGAGGCAGCTGCCAGTGCACTTATTCCAGCGAGCGCTTTCAAAGGAGATAAAATATCCAGAATGGGCTTTCAAAATGTAATTAAGGATTTGTATCCGCTCCTTACCTCTAATAGAACATAAAGTAAATCAACCAAACAACCGCTCGGATGGGGCTGACGCAATGCAAGCCTGCACGAGGCAATCTGAGCCACCCCTATTACTTTCCTTATTGCTACCGGGGAGCTGAAACGCCTGTGCATCAAGAGGGAGAATAATTTCCCCCTTAGATCTCAATCTGCCAGGGAGACGGGGAGGACCCACTGTTTTAAGGCGCCAGGCGTATGATGAAGTGAGGAGTGTATCTAAAAGTCAGCAGAGCGACAAATTGCCTGGGGTTTAGGAAGCCTTGTCTTACACTTAAAGAAGGTGCTCTAAAAATTTAATCTTGTCATTAGGCACCCATAGTGTTAGCAAATTACGGCCATAAAAAAGTGGGATAATGGTTGGTCGGTGTGTGTGGAGGGAGAGAAGCCACCACCAGCTCCTCGTGCAGGGAGGAGCCTTTCAGAGATCCAGCGATGAACCAATTTGGGATTTATAGGGCCCGTTGAGAGGACTCCCTCGTGGCACGGCGGCTCTGATGGAACTGCTCTCCCTCTTTTATTCTGCTATATAAAAGTACATAAAGTTTAATCCCAGCTATGTAATCGCAGAAGCCAGCACCTAACGAGGGGACCACTTGGGAGCAGCAAGCGGGCTGAAATTTCTCACTCCGCTGGAACTGCCGGTAATTATGTGACAGAGCCTGGCGGCTGATGCTTCACAAAATTAATGGCTGCATCAGATTTTATCTTTTGCTTATCTTCATGGCAGAGGCAGCCTCTGAGCCGGAGAGCATCGTGGGTGGCCCGGCGGGCAGGGTGAGGTGCAGGGACCCCGCAGCATGTGGGGCTTTGCTGGGGGTTGGACATAAGGACAAATGGGGTGTGTTGAGCAGAAACAGCAGCAGCTGGGTCTGTGCTGAGCCCCTGCCCAAGGGTGAGCACCCCCAGTGCCTCCAGCAAGCACAGCACGGCTCTGAACCAGCCCACTCAGCATTTCTGTGAGTGGCTTTGCCCTCGTCACTTATCTTCTTACTCTTCTGTGAGCACTGTGGTTACTTTTCTGACTACTACCCCAAACTGCAAAAAAAATGATGAAAGGGCAGTAATTTCTGTTTCAGTTCAGAATTGTTGTGCTGGTCCAGGTTGGGAACTGCACAGGTCCTTTCCAGAACACAGGCAAAAATGGTTTGTCTTGTTTTGCTGTAGGATGCCACTATTGGATTGTTTTGGTCCTTGAGAGATGAGGGAGTGTAGTGATGGGACAAGGGTTAATGGTTTTGAATGGAAAGAGGGGAGATTTAGGTATTAGGAAGGAATTTTCCACTCTGAGGGTGGTGAGACCCTGACCTAGATTGTACAGAGAAGCTGTGTCTGCCCCATCCCTGGAGGGGTTCAAGGCCCCCTGGAAGGGGCTTTGAGCAGCCTGGTCTGGTGGGAGGTGTCTCTGCCCATGAGAACTAGATGAGCTTTAAGGTCCGTTCCAACTCCAACCACTCTATGATTCCTATGGGGCTGAGTAGAAAATTCAGTAGATCTAAAACAATTTGATGCTGCTGCTGTTAGGCCTTGACCACAGCGGCGGTCATTTTACAGGGCTCCTGGCTGAAGTCTATTGTGGTTAAAATACATCAGCTTTAATCAATAATTTTGTAATAGAAAATCTTGTGCACTTGATAAATCATCTCCAGTGCAATTAGCGACCACCTCTGAAGTGCAGACTTAAGTACAGTGGAAGTTAATCTTTAACGAATTTAGTGGCTAACTTTTAATAGCCTTTTCAATCAGGAGAATTATTTTCAATGGGCGAACACTCCTCGGCAGAGCTCCTCACGCCGTGCTGCTCTGGACACACGGCACAGCGGTGATGCTGCCGCTGCCTCGTGCCACGGGCAGGGACAGGCTCACCAGTGCACAGGACCTGGCCACCCACACCAGGCAGCCCTGCTCCAGCCCCAAAAGCCCCAAAGCAGCCAATTATCCATGTTTTGGTTCCTTTTCTCCCAGCGGAAGCGGAGGGGTGGAGCTCTTGGCTGTGGTAATTAGACTTTGTTCCATGCAAGATGCGAGGGATTCCTTGTGAATTTGAAACGGGGGCCTTCAGCAGGAGCTCTTCAGTGCAATGAGATACTTGAGCACACAAGCACGTCTCATGCATTTTAATCACTAAACGTGTAAAGGAGTCCCTGGGCTGAGGGGTACCTCGCCTGCCTGGCAGCAGTCGCAGGCTGTTACCCAGAAGTGGAACAACTACTAAATGTGACACAGCACACATTTCACTGACGTACTGTTGTGAGTATTTTCATGCTGATTCTCTTCCCTAAATGCTTTAAAAGTAAATACATAATTACAGATTTTTTTTTTCTCTCTCTCTCTCCTGTCTGAAATAGAAAGCTGAGAAAGAAGCCGGGGAGTTTTTCCTTGCAGCAGATGTTAGCTTGCATCTGGCTCTGGACTAGCTTGAGGAGTGTGGTGGATTAGTAATTGCCAGAGAATGCAGAATTGGTCTGCAGGTATATAAACTTGAGCTATTTAAAAACAATACATTCACACAGCTGGGTCCTTTGAAGGCTATTCCCTGCTCATTAAGGCAAGAGCCCAGAGCTTTGTGCCATGAGGACTCTCAGGTGTCTGTGCCCAAGTCCTCCCTGGCCGAGGGGCTGGGGTATCAGCTGCCAAGAGTAGAGCTGGTGCCACCAGCTCTCCCCAAGACACGGTGTGGTGGGCAGCACCTTCTCGTGGTGTTTCCTTCTCAATGAGCTCAGGCTTTCCATGCAGGCGCCGGGTGCAGGCCCTCCCACAGGAGAGGAACCCTGTGCAGAAAGCACAGGGTCTGTGGGCTGGATTTCTTTTCCTTTAACCTGGATAAACCCTCGTCCTCCCAAGCATCCATCCATCCCATGGGCATCCATCATGGGAAGGAGGGAGAGGGAAGGTGCTCTCAGGCAATGCCCTCCTTCTACAGCGACTTAAAATATGCAGCAAAACAAAAAAGACCAATTTTTGTTTTCATTTTCCTCCTGTATTGTCCGTTATTGTACAAAAGGCTTCAATATAAAATTAACAGGAGTGATAGCCAGTTAATGTGGTACAGTGGGAGGCCGGAGTTTCTGTTGCTATGGCAATGGAGTTCGGCTCATTTGTTTTGTAGATGAGTAATTACTACGCAATTAGAGTAGGCTAAAAATAAAGGGGCCTTTTGTTCCCTGTTACTCATTAATATTAATAAAAGACCTGTCCAGGCTGTGGTAAACAATTAATGCAGATGTGGTTGCCCGTGGTAAAAGTAGCAACAGCTTTTCGTGTTACCCAGCGCGAGGTGAAAGCGCCAGCGTCGCCTCGGCTCTTCCTTCATTTTAAATAGAAAAATTATTAGAGAGAGATCTGCGTTAGCACAGCATCACCAGCTTTAGCCCTTATTTTCCAGTCTCGGGTGGATGGTAATAAGTGTTAAAGCTTAACGTGGAGACACAGACAGCAGGTACAGCGGTCAGATCCCGGGAAGCAGCCAGCAGCCGCAGCCCTCCGAGGTGCGTGTGAGCGAAACACGGTGGCAGCAGTTCTCTGATGAAGAAATCTCTTCATTTATCCCCCCCACCCCAGCCCAGCATTGCCTGAGGGAGGGGAAAGGCTGTACTGGTGCCAGTGGGCAAGACCCAGTATGCCCCAGCAGAGCCAGGGCTGGAGCAAAGAACTTGCCCAAATACTTTTGTGTTTGTGGTGCTGCTGAAATGGCTCCAATGCAGCACATTACAAACATCGAGTGCCAAAAAAAGAGTGGAAGAAGACAGTCCCAAGCATTTAATGCGAAGTATGTAAACATGAAAGCACACCAGATTTTAATTTAACTGTAAAACCAGTTAGATTGATGGAGAAACCTGTTAGGGAGTTGACTAACAGGACAGAGTCTACCTCTCTCTTTTATTTGTTTGTCAATGCAGCCGGTGAGCATCCCTTGTTGGCAGGGAGGGACAGCAGAGCTGGTCCACGGTCTTGTGGGATGGGGGCCATGGGGTCATCAACCCCCTCCCTGCAGCCCCAGGGTGCTCAGCACCCCTGGAAAACACCACTGATAAGGTGGAACCTCTCCATTGGGCAGCAGAGGCACCGGGGTGCCCCCAGCCCGAAACCCTGCACGGCTCTGATGGGGGGCAGGTTGCAGACGAAGGGGAACCGCATCCCTCCCAAACTGTTTAACTAATGGAGGGAAACATAGCACAGCCTTTGTAAGGTCGACATTTGTTTGTTGTTAAGGATCTAATTAGAAACATGAGAGGGAGCTGAATGGCTGCTTGCTCGGCTAATTAGCGACATGCACGAAGACCACTTTGAACTTCAAGGACACAAAGCTATTAGCGCTTACATCAAAAATGGATTAAACTTCTGTGCTTTTATAATGATTAAAGATGAGCCGCTCAAGAGGAAATCCTTTTGTAAGGCTGTGACAAGAGCTGGCTCCCTGATTGCAGCTTCTACAAGCGAAGCTTTGTGTGGCCTCCGTGTCGCACTCGGCCCGGTGTGAGAGTGACACTGCTAACTTGCAATAACGGAAAATGTGATTAGGCAATAAATATTGATCGTTGGCAAAAAATTGCAGCCAAGCTGGAAAAAAGTGCCTTTATTTGTCCTGCTCCATAACGCCAGGATTTAGAAAAGCTGGGCTTGAATTTTTTGTCTTTTCTTCCCCAAATTGGTGTGTGCTTCCAGAGGGGGCTGAGGCTTCGGGTGCGTTCCTGGCAGGGTTTAGCAGAAGCAGGTGCTGCTCAGGCCCCATGTCTTGCACGAGAGGGACAGCAGTGGGTTTTCAAAACACCCACACCAGTTGATTTTGTAGCTTGCCCGAGCTTGTGGAAACTGCCCCGCTCTGGCTCCCTGCTCATCTTGGCCCCTTGGTTTTGTGTCTGTGGCTCAGCATGGTGCTGGGGGAGAAGTCCCCGCGCTGGGACGGTGTCGGGAGCAGTTGCCACAAGATCCCGATGGCCATTATCGCGCCGCCGTGTCCAGCTGCTGCGGGGCACGGGGCAGAGGGTGTGAATTATTGCCGTGGGTGCCGGCGGCTGCGCTCCCTCCCCGGGCTCTGCTCACTTCCAGCAGTAATTGCTGAGCCGGGAGCCTGCTCACCACCCACTGCTTTCTGTCCTTAGCCCTGCGATGCTGTGATGTGTGAAGCCGTTTCCAAGGGGGCTGCAAAGACAGAACAACCTTTTAAAGCGTGACTGCAGATAGAAAATAAGGCACAAATAGTACCTTGTTATGGCACAGAGCTGCTCTCGGTGCCTCATCACCACTTATTTTACTGATGAGTCCGACAGTTGTTTTAGTCTCCTTTTTTTCCCTGCAGGGCCAATATAGCTGCAGGGGAGGGACAACCGTGGCCACTAACCCGGGGCTCCCTGGCTGCTCCGCGTTACAGAGCTGTGGCAGGGAAGGCACAAAGCTCACAGTTTGATTTTTCCAGAGTTAGGACTGAACCGTCTGTCATAAGCAAAATATCTGTGTCTCTTAATACTTGCAGAGGAGCTGTGTCTGCCACAGGCTTCTCACAGAGAGGTGTTTGCTTGTCAAGTCTGCCTGGGAAGAGTGGGAGTGAAGTGCTGTGCCTGGAGGGTCCCCGCGAGAGTTGCACTAAATGGCACCTCTAATTGTAACGCCGGGGTTATTTGTTTTTCTGGTTTGTCTCCCACTCTCCATTTCAGCTAGTTGGGAGCTGCTTGTATGTTGCTGCTCTCCAGAATATCCGTGTGTTTCCAGTTCATTATTTCTGAGACATTTTTGAGCTTGAGCATTGATCTGAACCCGAGGTGTGCCGTGTGCTGCCTCAGACATAAAACGATGTTGTCTGTTAAACCACAGAGACAAAGTGCTGTGTTGTGGCTTCCCGTAGTTCAGCCTGACCACAAGTTTGTGCCTGGAGCTGGAGCTGTATGTGGTGATTGGTTTGGAGAAAAAAAAGAGCCAGGATGCCAGCATTTAACTCTGAGTGCTGTGTCTGTTGCGATCCCGCAGCCTGAGTAGAGAACAAGGAGCACCGACGTCTTCAGAGTGGCATTAATTTGTACATCCAGTCTCGGGTGAATCACATCTTGGTCGTTAGCATCTCTGAAAAGCAAGGTACAAGCTCCCATTAACTTCAACCCTGATTGCACAGAGACTTGGCTTTGGCCAGGCTATCTCTACCGGGGGCGCAATGCTAGCTAATGATATTGATAAGGCTCTAAGCACTAATGATGTGAGATTTGCATATGGTGCTGAGGTTTTTCCCGGAGTCGTGGTTATTTGGCTGGTTATTTGAAGTATCAGCATCATCCTGTGACTGCTGGGCTGTTGGTCACACACGTGACACGGTGGTCATTGGTGCTCAGGCTCTAGGACACGGGGGCTCCCCAAGGAAGGGCACGATCTTCTCTGCTCCAGTCGCTGTGGTTTTACTGCAGAATCCTCCACAGCGGATGCTCTTGGGTTGTTGCAAAGTCAGCACAGCAGGCTTGAATGGTTGGATAATGGGTGATATTCCTGCCGTGAAAAATCTGCTCTTAAAATCCATTGGGAAATCCCAAATGACATGAGTTAAATGCCTCCAGACTGTGGTAGAGTTCCCTGTCCCAGCTTGGGACCCTTCTTTGCCCCTCTAGTGAACCCATGGTGGGCAGAGGGACAGGCAGCAGAATAAATACCATCCTCTTGCTGCCAACAGGACTGGGGTGCCTGCTCCCTATTGCCTCGCCCTGCTGGGCTGCTCCCAAATGTCACCTCCCTGCCCTGTGTCCCCATCTCTTGCCCCCTTCCATCCCCGTCGGCAGCATTCAATGTTGTTATATCACTTACTCCTTCAAGCTAGAAGATGAAGTTTGCAGCGTGTTGTATGAATTTTTCATAAAGACAGAAAACCAGCCTAATCTTGTGAGCATTGAGTCTTGGTAGTGGGTAATGGCTTTGATTTAAAACGTTTTGTCTTAATGATAGTTATATTGAAAATTTCCTGCTGCTTTCAAGTACGTATAGTTATTATCATAAACATTGATGGTAGAAATGCCTGCCAAATTGTGCATGGCTGTTTATGGTAGATGAGAGAGTCATCCAGAAATTAGAGCGCGGGATCAACAAGTTGTCAAGCAGCCTGGTTGTACAGAAAGCCACCCTGGGGCTGGTGGGACAAGACAGGAGCAAGGAAGGCCTTGGAGGGAAGAAGTGCTGGACATCACCAGCATTGGGTGTAGAAAATTCTTAAAAGTTAATTTCTGGTGAGAAGAAGCTGCTTTAGAAGAAGGTGAAGAGTACAGAGGGAGGGCAGTCCCTGCCCAGGCAGAGCACTGAGGCTGAGGAGTCCTCTCCAGGAGGTGGAAGTGGCCATTGAGTGCCATTTGACGGGTCTGTGGGAGTGTTGGTTTGGTACCAGTTAACACATACGTGTAGCTGTGGGGTCCCAGGGCTACCGACAGACACATCTCCGTGGGGTTCAGGCAGGGGACCTGGACTTCTGCTGATGGGAAGAAGCTGGGGTGACTCCAGCCGGCTCTGTTCTGCTCTTGGCTGCTCTCTCAAGTGCAAAATGTATTTCTGGCTGTGATAAGAGGGCACTGTATTTCATCCTGAAGCATCCTGCCTCTTCTCAGAGAGGAAATCCAGTAAATCATGTGGTTTCTTTCAAACGTGAAGTTTTTCTTGCATGTGCACCATGGCTGGGAGAGCAGTCATGAGTTTTTCTAACTGCATTTTGCACCATTCTTCACCTTTCTTTATTTTATATTCATTGTTGTTATGCGTTAATAAAAAAAAGTGCAACCACACTAGTTAACAGTGAAGAGACTGCTGCGGGAGCCTGTCCTCCCCCCACAATGGTGTTAAGTCTTTGGGTTTGGTGCTGTAGGAGAGGGAAAAGCGTTGTCACCAAAGGCTCTGTGTGCGTGGGACAGAGGTCCCTGTGCAGGGGCTGTCTTACGCCTCTGAACGTATGTCACCTGCTTTCTTTCCTTTGAAATACAATGTACTTTAGTGAGGCTTAGAAGTGTTCTTTTGTCATCATGTCTAATTGACCAGGCCCTAAGGGACTGCTGGGCAAGTTCTCCATGAAGGACAGGAATGTCAAAAATCCTTACGTTTCTTCTCCCTTTCCCTTCCCCTCTTTCCCTTCATCATTTATGGCCGAATTGAGTTTATTTGGGTGGGATTCCAGCATCTGTCTTCTTGTGCATTACCCAGCTGCCCTCTTCACCCCCCGCAGCTGGGCGTTTGGATCCTCGTTAGCGTAATACACTGCTCGCTAAGGCAAATGTCATAACGAATCCTGACTCAGAAATTTCTCAAGAGTTCATTCAAAAGAGAGTTTATCTTTCAATGGTGACCTTTCTTGTTGAAGGCGGATTAATGTACGAGCGGGGTCTGTGTTAACATGGCCATTTGCAGGAGAAGGCACTCGATAAGTGAGCTCTGTCCCCGCAGAGCGTTCCGGAGCATGGAGCCTCCTGCCTCCGCATGGACCAGGGCTGCTGGCTCCATTTCGGGCTCCAGCTCTCAGCTCCTTGACAGAAATCACTTGTTGTCTGAACGTTGCGTTGAGAAGCATCTTACACGCATGTTAAATGTGGATAAAGACGGCTCTGCTAAAGGACACCGAGATGAGCTGGTAATAAAATAGCCTGACTCATTGAAACACTGTCTTGAGATGAGGGATGCATTTTAAAATCCCCTTCAGATTCATGTTTCTTTTAGCAGAAAGGCTTTCAGTAGAGTCTCTGTTGAGGAGGTGCAGCCTGGGCAGAGGGGAGGGTGCAGTGACCGTGCATGGTTGCACCAAACACAGCAAACCCCAGCTTTTGCCACAGCAAAACCCGGACGCTGCAAATACTAAACCCTGGCAGTGGTTTGTGGTGAGGCACCGAGTCTAATCTCCTTTTATCATTCCCAGCCCTGTCAGCAAGAGCCCTTCCCTGTCTCTTCCCATCGCCCCTGGAAGGTGAGACAGTACTGGTGTTTGTCATGGCTCTCCCAGCCACCCACAAGGTCCATCTCTTGCTGTCCCAGCCGTACACAGCAGATCCCAGCTCTACCATCGCCAGTACTTCTCATTTTAAAAAAGCCTGTTCTGGGGCTGCTTTATGAACCCACATTTGGTTAACTTTCCCTCACTGCTTTTCAGTGCTCCCCAAACCATCCTGGTGCTGGGCAGGGTAGAGCCTTGGGCTCCCCAAAGGCTGTCCCTCTGGGCTCCTGGCAAACGTTCACTTACTGATCAAAATTCACTGGCTCAGAGCCTTTTCCATAAGAAAAAACACAGCACATTCAAGTGAAGTGAAGCAAGCAAGACATTAGACTTCTTTCCAACATCTCTTGGCTCCTGTCTCCACAGGCATAGGAAGGAACCTCTGTAACCCAGAAGGTTGTTGTGGGACTGAAGAAGAAAAAAGTTGGTTAGTTGTGACTCTTACACACATATCTAATATTTTCCTTACCTCTCCTGACCTTGAACTATCACAGGGCTTCCTGGTGACATTTGGAATTGTAAATTATATGTAGGGGAAACCCTTGAGTTGGAGGCATTTGGGCACAGCCTCAGAGCTCAGAGAACCTCTGGTGAAGGATGGTTTCCTGTGCAGTCAGTTGGTAAATTGAACCTGAACCTTTCAGGGCATGTTGGAAATGGGCACTTGGACTACCAGGACTTCCTGGGTGCTGGCAGTCTTTGGAAGGAGAGATAGAGGAGATGGTCCTGCCGACCCCCAGGCAATGTTCAATCAGTCTGATGGATCCTCCCAGCAAACCTAAGTCAGGAGATCCTTGGTCATCTCAGACAGTACCTCTGATGGGACCAGGTTTTACTCCTGGTCCTCATTGACTGGCATCAAGACACAGTCAGTGGTTCCCTCCTCTCTCCTGGGACAACCTGTGATGGTTTTTCAGCAATGTTCGTCCAAACTTCTGCCCTTAATTATTTCCCATTCTGACAGGGGATGTCAGTGGCCAGGGGAAAGTCTCAGATTCCTTCCAGCCTGCAGGGCATCGATCTGAATGTTCTGTGATTCCCACAGCAGCCATGGCTCTTGGGCAGCTTCTGCCTCCAGCTGCTGAGCCAACACCGGGAATGTTGTCATAAAGATACATGTATCTTTATGGATTTCTTGGAGGACTGAAACAATATCTAGAGGCTGGAGGATTTTGTGGGGGTGGGTTTCTTCTTCTCTTTAGTCACAGATTATTACAGGTTTGTGTAAAACAAATTTTTTTACAGGTATTTCTTACCAGAAGGCATCACATTTTGCATGTTGGGAAAGTCATTCAAGGTCTCTTTGCTGTTGTTTCAAAGCGGTGCCTCTGGCTCCAGGTGAGCTTATGTGCAGCTATTGTAGGAAGACAAATATTTAGCAACTCACCATGGCTGAGCAAATCGTTAAAACACAGCTTTCTGAGGAGTGCTCAGCCTCCTAGTCATTGCAAGAGCTTTTCTGTTTCATTTATTGGGTCTGGAGCAAAGTGTCAGGTCTGTGAGAGCTCCCAGACCTCTGTGCCCTGTTCCACAGGCTGGGTGAGAGAGTGGCGGGTGGGCTTCTGGGGGCAGTGGTGGGTTCCTCACCCCTGTGAGCAGTGTGGGGTGTTCAACTGATGCTCAGTGCATAGAAAATTACCTTTTTCTTAGATTTGATACCCACCATCAGAAGGAATTTTGAATAACCAGTTCCCAGCTCTTTCTGTGTGAAAGTTGGTGTTTCCAGTCTTCTAGGAGATGTGCTGGTGGCCGGGGTGGGATGTCTGGGGGGACAGAGCCTCTCTCCTCAGTCTCCTGGTGCTGTTCTCTTTGTGAGGTTTCAGGACATGGCAAAGCATGTCCCCCCAGTTCCGTGTTGCAGGTTAGTGACTCAGAGATGCCCCTCAGGATGCCACGGTGGATGTCTGTCTGTCTGTCCTCTTAGCCACGGCATGGCCACAGCCCATGGCATGTGCTGCTCCTCCCGGCAATGGCCATGGCCACGGGTGGCTCTGGGCATCGCTGGGCAGTTGCCTGGGGCCAAGGCCAGTCCTCCCACCCCCCCCCCCGGCCCCGCCACCAGGGGTTGCAGGAGTATTTTACTGAAAGGCTCCCCCCTTGCCTTGCCCCATCCCTTTGCCTTTGCTCAGAGCAGACAACTGGGTTTTCTGTGTGACTTGGCAGTAAAACTCACATCCATTTTATTGAACCAGAAGGAAGAAAAGGGGGGAAAAAAGTGCTAGTTTATAGTAATAAAGGGCTTTTGAGCATCTCAGCTGGATATTTTTCTTCATGAGTGAGAAGGCCAAATGTTATCTTGACATTTAATCTTTAATAATAAAAAAGGCGCTTTGTTTGCCAGTGAATTCCAAAATCTGTTTACTCTCTCATGCCTTATTTCTTTTAACTTGCTAGCTTAGATGTCCTACTTACTTTCCCCTGCTACCAGTTCAGAGCCACATTAAATCGTTTATTTTGTAAAATTTACTTTCCTATCATTGCAGAGCCAACAGCTGCCGGGGTTGACTTTTATTTGACCAGTTCATTCATTCATTTGAAAAACTGGGGGGGGGGGAAACCTCTCGGTGCAGGGGGAAGGAGCCGGGGCAGAGAGGTGGTGGCCCAGCAGCAAGCCCAGGCTGAGCGTACCACAGCCCACCTAAGGTGCTGCCAAAGCCTTCCCTCGGGGAGGGCTTTTTTAGTGCTTAATGAGGATTAAGCATCAGCCAGAGGAAACGGTTGAAGAAATCTTGGCGCAACCTTGAAGGCGGAGGCGATGGGCTCTGCTGCCCGTCGGTACCCAGGGCTCCCGGGGTGGCTGTGGTGGTTGTCACCGCCGCTGGACTTGTCCCCTCCCCTGTGCTGCAGCCCCGGTGACCGGGAGGCCGTTTGCCGTGTGTGTCTGGTGCCTGCGTGCGGTGGGGACGCGGTGAGGCTCTAGTGGGTGCGGGTGGGAGAGTCTCCTTCTGCTCCCGAAGGACCTGCCTCTTCCACTCAGGTGTAGCTCCAGCTTCCCGCAAGCCATTTCCATCCAGCTCCTCCGTAGTCCGCTAACTTTTCTTTTGCATTGAAACTTCTTACTCATAAATTTTACATCCAAGAGCAACCGCGAGAAATGCCAGAAGCCTGATCATCTAACATGCTTTAATATCTAAATTTATTCTTTAGTATCATTCTTATTTACATTGTTTTTCTGTCTCAAAAAAAAAAAAAAAAACAAAAAACAAAGGGAGGAAAAAAAAAATTTTCTTTTACTTCCACATTAGGAGGTGAGTTGTCATACACCCTCTGGAATTCTTTTTTGCTTTTGATCTTTATTTATTTGTTTAATTTTGGTTGATGTCCCCAGCATGGTTTTGGAGACGAAGGTAGGTCTTCGCTCTCCAAATCAAAAGGAAAAAAATTAAATAAAACAACAATCTCCTTGTTCATATTAAAACAAAAAATCCAAACTGTTCCATTCCATACCATTTAAAGAAAAAAAAAAAAATCAACTATTGATCTATTTCTACAGCTTACTGATTTCAAAGGGCGGGTTTTTTTCAAAAGTATCGAATGGATCCAAAAATTATTTTCCTAGACGCGATTGAAGTTATTTGCTGTCAACATTTTAATATCAATATTACCACAATGTGTAGTCTCAAACCTAGTTCCTTTGTAGTTTGCATGGGATGTGAATGCTGTCTCGGCGTGCCCAGACCTAGAGAACTTGTTACTACTGCATGAGCATCAAGTCAGATGTTGAAAAATATCTATTATATTTTGTGATAATTTGGTGAAAATGAGCACCTCCAGTCTCTGGTTGCAGTAGTGTGTTGAATGATTGTTCTTTTTTATTTTTTTTTTTTTATATATATCCATATATATATTTTTGGAGCTCTAAGCTTCGTAGTAGTACGGGCTGACTCTTATCCAGTACTTGCTCTCCTATCGCATGGCCTTGGTTAAGTGTTAGAAGTTGGGCCTAGGCTGTTTATTCTGGTGTTTGGCTTTGTAAATAACGGTGCATGCCCGGCGTCTGGCCTCATACCCAGCTTTATTCTCTGCACACCAGTCTTGAATAGCTACAGTGCTCAACCGAATTTTGGCGCACCCGCTTCCCCGGCAGGCTCCAACCCAGCCCGACCCGGAGGTTTCCCCGGGGCCAACAGCCCAGGGCCCGTCGCGGATCTCTACGGCACGGCCAGCCAGGACTCCGGCGTGGGTAACTACATAAGTGCCGCCAGCCCGCAGCCGGGCTCCGGCTTCGGCCACGGCATCGCCGTAAGTACCGGCCACAGCCACCGCCCCCCGCGTCTCGGTCAAGGATGGGGTGGTGGGGAGGTTGTGGGGGGGTTGTTTCATTGTTTAATGACATGGGAAGGGGGAGTTGCCTTGGGGTTTTTGGGTTGATCATGACCTGGCAGCGAGCGCGGCGCCTTGCTGACAACCTGCTAAAGCTGTGCCCAACCCGCTGGAGCTGCCCGTGGGCTCCAGTTCCCAACTCGGCTGGAAAGGCTCATCTGACGCCTTCTGCCCTCCAGACTTGACACATTCCCAAAAGGAAATATTTCATAATTTCTTTAAGTTTCATAATTTGAAGTATCTCCTCATCCATACAAGCTTTGTATCAGCCCAACCGCCCATCCTGGTTGATGCGCCCATTTGCAGACAACACACCAGTCCCTACTCCCACCTAAATGAGCAAAAAGCAGCTCATTAATTTGGCCACCAGGTCCCCAGAGCTGCCTGCAGCCACCCCATGGAGGTGACAGCCATCCCACCGCGGGGCTGTCCCACCTCCCATCCCTCCAGCCGCAGCATCCCTGCAGAGCTGGGTGGACACTGACCTCCTGGGTCCCTTCCAGCCAGTCGTGGCATCACTAGAATTCCTTAATATCCACAGGTTGCCAGCGAGTCGCTTCCGTTCCCTTGTCAGGTCATTGGAAAGGCACCTCGTTAACGTGGCGCGGGTCTGCAGTCTCACTAATGAGGGGCGATGGAGATTTTGCTTAACAAAGAAGCTGCATGCTGGTTTTTGGGATGGCGCTGTCCTACCTGTGTGTGTTAGCATGAATGTGGTTGGGCCTCCTCGGTGGCTGTCAGTCTCCCAAGCAGAAAAACCACAACTGAAGTCGTTTTCCCTTTTTTGTAGTAAAAGCATGAGATTTTTAAAATTTTTTTTCCCTCTCCTACGATAAACGTGGCAAAGTACAGAGGGCTCCCCCCGAGACCCCTCAAACCCAGCAGAGAATGTCACTCTCTGAGGGGGGGGGAGCGGGAGCATAGTGCAGACAAAGTTCCTGGAATTGTGTTATTTTTATCACAAAAAGCCCTGCTGGCTCTGTTTGGGCCCTTGTGCTCAATTCCTGTCCCTGTCCTGTCCCTCCCATGGTCTCACCAGGGACTTGACAATCCCTTCAGATCAATTCTAGTACCAAATGTGGAATATTATTGCTCTGCTAAGAGCTACATCAATTTAAACCGCCATCTCTGACCACTTACAGCACCTCTATTTTCCACTTTTCACCTAAAGAAAAAGATCTGTTTGTTCTTGAAAACCTGGGCACTTTGGCCTCAGCAGTATCCCCATTTTTTCGAGGTCCAGGCCTGGGGCTCCAGCTTTGTCTGCATTAACGCTTCTCCAAAGAACCATTTTATATTTGACTTGCAGATTGGCAGCCTCTTAATTTCCCCCAATAACTGCAAAGAATCCCATAGCTTTTTTGGTTTTTTTAACGTATGTATTTACTTAACACTCTCCATTTACTAACCCTGGTTTAAAAATAAAGAAAAGGGACAACCCCAAGCTTATTTTTGCAACTGGGGGAATGAGAAGATTATGGTCTTGGAAAGGTGATGGCAGGGTCTGGCACAGCAGGTCACCCGTGACCAGAACAGCTCTCGGAAATACCTATTCATGCTGGCAACACAGTCTTTCAAGTCCTTTGATAATTTCTTGCCGAAATTAATAATCCTCTGTTCCCATGTATAGAGCACTGATGAACTTAACAATTGTACAATTTTAGGGACCTTTGATTGCAACGGCTTTTACAAATGGATACCATTGAAACGTTACACATGGTTGGTTGCCATCTCACTTGGAGGTATTACAGTATATACCATTTGTACTTTGTGCTAAACTACCATCTCCCCTATGTTTACTTTAAGTGAACAATTTTGTTTCTTCATTTCGTCTTTCCTTGGCCTTTAATCATTCCTTTCTGTGATTTACGTTATTCCAATCAATCTCACGGTCGGAAACTGGAAGACAGATCGGGAGCGAAACCACCAAAAAAGTCATGTTTTCATATTCACAACACTTTAGCACAACAATTTGGCGAGCCAAAAAAAAAAAACCTAGAAAAACCAGCCACCCCAGAAACCTGGGGAGAAATGACCGAGTGTCGGCTGAGAGCCTGGGACGGGCATTAGGGATCCGCTACCGATGGTCTAAAAATAGACCAGCCCTCCCCCTCACCCCCGCTTTCTTACAGAGAAACCATCATTCTTAATTAAGTGCTATACCAAATATTACAGCTAAAAGATAACATTGTAACTAGTAACCATAGAGCAATTATCAAGATTAAAAAAAAATTAAACCTAAGCAAATTAAATTAAAGACATTACCTGAGTAATGCACCCTTGGATCGCTGCCAGTTTCCTACCCTTTGAACTAAGCTCAAGTTAATTAAATGTTTAAAAAAAAATATTTTTTTTTTTTTTGGCCTTTGGCATATTCATCTTTGCAAACAAATATTCCTGCACCGAGAACAGAGTAGATGAGAAAAGTCAGTCAATGAAAACCAGAAGTTGCCCCCATTAAATGGCACGGGTTTGCCTCCAGAGCTCTTAGACAAACGGAACGGTTGGGACAGATTTTATTCCTCTGCCTTTGCCCAGCGCTGCCGGATCCACAGCACGTGTTTCACCTTCAAAAATCAGTGTATGAAATTAGAATTACAGTCAGTTAAGGGGCTGGGAACTGTGGAAAACATTTGGAGGCTTTAAATGACATAAAAATAGGTTTATACCTAATGGATAATATATCTAACTATATCATATACCTAATATCTAGGATAATATACCTAAATACTAGTGGGTTTCTATTTACTCTTCATCTACCCACATACACCCAAGATTACCTGAAATTGCTCCCTCAATTGATTTGCTCCACCAAATAGTACTTTTTATGGGAAAGGGGAAAAAAAAAAAAAGGGAGGCATAAGCACTCTGGCTTCAATCCCAGTTGTTATTTGGCCGAATCAGTGCCCGTTCACAGATGAATTTGTCCGGATGCCCGGGGTTCCCGTGGGGCTGCGTAATACCCAGGTGGAACGTCGGGTTCCTGGGCTGGTAACGAAGCAGCCTTCGTTAGATGAATGCCTTGGCATCATTTCACACCTACCCCAGCACATCAAACTAACCGTCAGATACTGGCCAGTATTAAGACTCCAGCCCTTAATGACTTAAAAACAGAAAGTGCTTTTAATGTCGCTCATTACTAATTAAAATAGATTTTGAGGGGAGGAAATGAGCCTTACTGTTAATTCCTCACGGGCCGCTGAGTTGGAAGTTCTCATAGTGGCGGCACATCCCAACGCTCCCGGGGCAGGAGGAGCTGGGATGAGCTGCAGGTCAGTCCCACAGACCTGCTGGTGGCACCTCCCTTTGGTTGGGGACGGCTTTTGGAGGTCCCCCTTACAAAGGGGTGCGTTCCTCACTGCCAGCAGCCCCCCCCCCCCATTGATTTCCATCTCAGCATCGAGCAGTGGCAGGAGCAGGGTGTTAGAAGCTCTGTTATAAAACAAATCATAGCCACATGCAGTGTGAGAGTTGTTCCCTTTCAAGTACTTTAGGAAAAAAAACTCATTTTACTGAAGCCTTGTAAATTCCTGGCATTAAGAGACACCTGAGGAGCAGTTTTTCTCCTTGAGGTGGAGCATCACAGAGCTCATCCTGGCCGAGGGGCTGGAGCGCGGCAGCGAGGGCACTAAACCCACCTAAATCCACTTGCCCACGGTGGCCAGGATGGGCTACCAATGTGGGACGGGCACCACCGGGGGGGCGCCGCACTCCCCCCGGGTGTGATCAGAGCTCACTTCGTTTGCAAACACTTTTGGGGGTTGTTTGGGTTTTTTTGGTTAAAAAAATATCCCGATTGCCACACCCCCCCACCACCACCTTACCTCGCCCTCTCCTCCCTGTCCCTTCTCCCCGCAGAGTCTCTCTGGATGTCCGGGCAAGACGGGGCGAAGTTTCTGAGCGGGCCCACCTTTGGGTGACCTCATCAGGCTTTGAGCACCACATCATCACGACAACGGGAAGGAACGGGGAGGTGGCACTCGACGGACTTAGGTTGTTTAAAAAACAAACAAACAAACAAATCTCTCTCATCATCTCATGAATCTGCTGTACTATAAAAACAACAGCTTTTAAAAGTATGTATATAAAATCCATTTCTTGTTCGTTTTATTTTCTTGATGGGTTCCCCCCCACCACCTCTCTTTTTCAACCTCTCCAAACCACGTTTTTTCGTAGCGTTTTGACATAGTCTCGTAGCCACGTAGTTCTAATTCTTTGTGTATTTAGCAAGAGCCTAACCATAGTGTAACTGTTATATTAAGGACTTTCTTTCGGGATTTTTTTTTTTTTTTTCTTCCCCCCCACCTCCGACCCCCTCGCCCTCCTCCTCCCTTCTGTTTTACGTAGTCGTTGTTGCTTAAAAGATGCTGAGATGGTGACAGGAGTCTCAGCCGCCGGTACCGGCTCTGAGGGTGGCGGGGGGAGCAGAGCCGGGGCGGCAGGCACAGTTTTGGGGTGGCCTTGCAAGGGCACGGGGGGTGGTGGGATGGTGGTGGTGGTGAGGGTTGGGGTGGGGGTATGGGGGGGGAGGCACGGGTGAGCAGCAGGTTCTCTAGCCCTTCTTCTTTACGTTTAGTGACGTCTTCGTTTAACCTAATTCTATCTATTTTCGGCAATAAGGCAAGGACTACAAACTTTTTGTGCGTCCTTTTTCTATAAGTGCTTTTTTTTTGTTGTTGAAAGAGGTGATATAAGGTTTTTTGAAATTGTGAATTCTGAAAAAAAAAAAAGAAAAAAAAAAAAGAAAAAATACTGTAAATACAATTCCATTAACTACATATAAAACTATTAAGAAAGAGAAATACAAACCTATTTTTGTGATGGAGTCAGCCTAAGGCAGTTTCTCTATGAAAAAAAAAAAAAAGGAAGAAAAACAGAAAAAAAAAAAAAAAAGAGAGGAAGTTGTAGACTTTTGGTCGGACTGCCGGCGCTGGCCCGCGGGAGGTGGGTGACGCACACGCTGGCCACCTCGCTCCGTGGCCGTGGTGGCCCTTCCAGCTCTCCCAGCGTCATACCAGCATCTGCGCTCTCAGACGTGCACAGCTTACAAAGGAACAGTCTCGTGGTATTTTTATTTGAATTTTATTTTTTTTTTAATTTAAAAAAAAAAAACCTGCTTTTCCCAAGACTGAAAAAGAAGCTACGATTTTTTGTCTTTTTTTTTTTTTTTTTTCCTATTTAATTCATTTACGGTTCAAAGCACACCTTTATGGTTTGTTTCTTCTTCTTTTTTTTTAAGTTGTTGTTTTAAAACTAGATCAACTTGCTGTCCAGTCATTTCAGCTGCTCTGGGGCCAGGTCCCTGCTTGCAGAGCGGCTCTACACGTGGTTACCTTTTTATCCATCACTTTCTGTATTTACAAATTAGGAAAGCAACTTCGGTTTTGGTTTCTTTTTTTCTTTTTTTTTTTTTTTTTTTTTTTGGGAATACCTCAGTGCTACAAGTTTCACCCTAGAAGCAACGGAAGATTTTTTTAATTTATTGTAGTTGTAAACAGAATTTAAAAAAAAAATAAAAATAAAGTATAAAACATCATTGCACTGTGACTGGTAGGGGAAAAACTGACAGTTTCCTATTTGCACATGTTTAATATTTGGCTGTTATATATATGGTCCTCTGTTGGGGGAGGAAACTTATGAAGGATATTTTTTAATTTAAGTTTTTTAATATTGGTAAATAGGCCTGCAACAGCAAACTAGAAGTACAACATGGTAGGTGGCATTAAGAACATACTGTAGTGTGGATATATTTCTTCTTTTTTTAACGTAATATTGACAAGTTTTATTAATATTTTTTTAAATTGTTACGTTTATAAATTTGGTACTTTAGGTACAGCCAGTATAAGACACTGAATGCGACATTTGTTAAAAAGAGCTGCTGCACTCCTATTTTTGTAAATTTTACTAACGAGTAGACTAATGTAGACATTCAATAGACAAGGTAGAGCAAGGCATCTTTAACAAAAACAAGGCACCATACTGCTAACCGAAAGGAGAAAACCTTGTTTTTCTTGTTTTTAAAAAAGAATCATGCTTTTTATGTAATATTTTAGGTTTCTTTCTTATTTCAGAACAACCAGGTTTAAGCAAAATGCTGGACGCTTTTTAAATATTGAGACTTGATCAAGTAATAAAATAAAACAATTCTTTAAAAAATAAAAATGAAAAAAAAAAACAACAAAGCAAATTCCCTGCTATTCAATGTACCGTCAGGGAATTTTTTATTGCTATTTTGTCAATGTTGATGATGTACTGTACTACCAGTTGGTTTTCCTCTCCATTCCCTGTCACCTCATAGAATATTCTTTGTTGATCATTGTTGTATGTTAATAGTGTATAAAATGGCTATCTTGTAAGAGTGCTGTCCTGATGCTAGTGTAGTGAATTCCCCCCCCTCTTTCTCTCTTCCTCTTCTAGTACATATTGGTAGGTGTAACGTAATTAAGGTTAAAAATTTAGATGTAGTTATTCAGATTTAGGACCAGTAAGGATAGAACTTTCTCTTATTTAAGAAAAACAAAAAAAGCTAATAATTTTGGGAAGGTTTTCCTTTTTTCTTTTCCTTTCCTCTTTTCTTTTTTTTTTTTCTCTTGTTTTTGTTTTTTTCTTTTGCTGATCTGATGCGGTTTCAACTAACCAAAGGTCTCACAATGTTAAAAATGCTGGCAAACTCCTAAGGCATTTCTAGATCCCCACCCTTGAAAAGGGGATGTGCCATACTACCTTAAATGCTAATGCTAGATATGCAAAACTGGATTTTTTTAATTTATTTTTTAAAAGAGGGAGGCACGGTATATTAAAAACGATTTTACTAAGAGAAAAAAAAAAATAATATTTTTTTAAGAATGCTCAGAAGAAATTGCTAATCTGTGTGAATATGTTTTAGATGTTTATATACCTTTTGAGAAGTCCCAGTGGCCCATAGCACAAATGTTGTGGAATCTGATATGTTTTGATGTGGCTACCTAGACTACGGTTCACATTAGTCCCCCACTCATCTAGGAATCCATTTCAATGGGTGGTTTTATTTTGCCTTTGTTTGTTTGTTCGGGGGTTTTTTGTAAATTTTTCAGCACAAAGGTTCAGCTCCACCTTTGTTTTAGTCAAGCACAGCCAGGGAAGGATCCTGCCCAGGGATATTCCCTTTTCTTCCCAAGTGTCTCATATGGACCCGCTACCCCCAGAGTGACCAAAAAAAAAGAGAGATTTTGATGCAGTTGTGCGAAATGGGCACCCAAAGCACCTCCTTACCCCCCACCCCACCCCGAGCACCACAGCGGGGGACGGGTCCTGCACCCCAGGGACCTTCGGAGGGGAGCTGGAACAAGCCACAAAGCTCGGGTACCCTTCTCCCCTTCAAAATAAAATAAAAAAAAACCAAAACGCCTTTACGATTGGCTTGATTAAAATGAAGCCTGATCTGTCCTTTATTTTTATTTTTATTTTTCTTCATAAATGTTCATTTTAAGTTGAATTTGTAGCTTGGACTTTAAGGTAGCATGGCTCTCTTTGCTGTAAGTTTATTATTATTATTATGATTATTATGATTATTATTATTATTTTCCATTGTACAGCAGCGTAACCGCTGGTGAATGTGACACATCTTGCTAGGCTAGTTCAACCATTGGGTAATTGTTGGTAATAACGACCTGAAAGGTGTTCAGATTTCTTTTTTTTCTCCCCTGCTCTGAAGCCTAGGCTGCTGTTTTCATCCGTAGTGTGAATGAGGGCTAGCGACTCCAGCCACACTTACCTTCCTGTTTTGTTTCTGCCATTTACTCAATGCAACATAATCAATAATAAAGCAATATAGTTTACTACATTTTTACTGAAGGCCAGCCATGGTTATGTATGATATTGCATATGAAACTGTTTACAAAATACACAAAAAAAAAAAAAAACCCAACACTAACTCCTAGCTGTCTTTTATGCTATTGGAAATGTCTCTTGGGTGGAATTTTTTGAATTCTTTTTTTTTTTTTAGTGGTTTGGTTTGGTTTTTTTTTAAGCCGAAATAGTTCGAAAACAGAAAGAAAAACAAAACAAACCTGAAGTTAGTGTTAAGGTGAAGAGACAGGATGCATCGAAGACACACTGGCAGATCCCGGTCTGCGCACAGACACTGTAGAGTTTCATACGTACAGAATCCAAGTCAGAAAAAGAAAAACCACCCCATTGCCGCGTGCGAACACTACGTGAGGAGATTCTGTAAGCAAAGCAATACTTTAATACTGTAATAAAAATTACCAAAAAAAAAAAAAGGAAAAAAAAAAAAATAAAATAGTAGTTTGAGAAAGTCAATCCTCGTGATCGGCTCTCAGTTCCCAAACAGTCCGACTGTGTTGTCTCGAGAGAGCTCCGTGTCCCAGCAGGGTGCAGCCCCCAGGGAGCGGGGGGAGCAGGACCGGCCCGTGCCCCCCGCCCCGCGGGTCTGTACGTCCTCCCAACGCCGCGCGTGGGCTCCCGTGTCGCGTCGACCCCCGTAGGTAGCGATTCCCCCCCCCATCATTCTCTGTTGTACGAGGTCTGAACTCCATCAGTACTAGGATGCAAGTCTAAGCATTTCAGGTGGTCATAAATGTACCTAAATAAATAAACTATGGCACAGTGGCAGGCCTAGCCCTTCCTTTTATACTTTAGTATGAACTGATGAGAACTTTGGTAGTGACTTTTTTTTTATATATATACATATATATATGTATCTATATATATCAAGCATCTTTCAGGTCTCTGTGTATGGCTTTCTAAAGCCCTGTTGTAAAATACTATGTGGATGGGGGTCTCTCACATCACAGATGTGGAAAGTATAATTTTATATTTGTATTTTCAAATAAATAAGTTTGTGAAAGGTTTCCATCCTCTACTGTGGTCCAGAAATCAATGTGTTTGTCTGACGAAAAAAATACAATAAACTGTTTTGAACAGATCCGTGGAGTCCCTGTCATTCGAGGGGGGTGAAATGTTTATTTCCAAAGGGGGGGGGTGGGTTTAAAAATTGTACCTGCTTTGTCCTCGCTCTGGCTTCCCTTGCCTCGGAGGGGAGGACATGGAGGGACAAAAACCCTATCAAATTTCCCATAAACAGCAGCAAACCCATCCATGTGCCTTCCAGAGCAGCCTTGGGGTGGGGAGAGAAGGAAAACCAGCCCCTCCTTTTTTCCATCATTTTGCAATTCACATTATTTCACCCAGGACAGGACCACTTCCCACAGGGCCGGGAGGTCAGGATGCGGGTTGGGATGGAGGGGGCGGTTCAGCCCCCACAAACCTCTCCACCCCAGCAGCCCCCATCTCAGGCATTGCCCCCGGGTCCATCCCCATCGTGGGGTCCCGGGGGGGCTGCGGGGGGGGGGTGACGGCGGCCGGAGTGGTGGCAGTGAAGGTCAATGCTCGGTGGGACGGGCTCCTCTCTGGAAAGCAGTCAACCCATCAAGCCCTTTAATGGGATTGATGATTAGTGGAGCACCGAGGGGAAAATTAGATTAGAAAAACAAATGAAAATAATTTGGGAAGTTGTGTTTATTGGGGGTGGAAGGAGCTGCTGCTGCGAGGGCTGCAGGAAACGATTTGAGTGCGATCCAGAAGAAAAGGCGCGCAGGTCTGGAGTACATTAGTGTGGTGGGAGGCCGGGAATAGCAGCCACTTAACCCTGTCATTCAGCAAACATTAGTGAATTATGAGTGTATTATGTGTTGGGTTGTGTGTTTTGTGCGAAGCCTGGGGGCCCGCTATATCTGCACTAAAATGTTAGTGGGGGTCTGTGTCAAAATGTAAATTTTTATACTGACGCCGGAATAAAAATAAGATTTTTTTGCGTTCGCCTCCCAGCTACTGAGATGAAATTGCAGCCAAAATCAGAGTTGTAAAATAAGCAAAAATTTCCCTTCCCTGTCAAATTAGTGCCCCGATGAAGAAAACAAGGGGTATAAATGTGATTTACTTCCTTTCCCTCCTGTCATAAACATTTATGACCGAGCGGTAACGCTGGGTTTCAGGCGGCAGCCGGGGCTCTTTGGGGTTTTGCGGGAGGGTGGGACCCACGGGGGCAGGCGAGACCCCCACATCCCTGTGCCTCCTCCCCATCCTGTGCCCCCACCACCACCATGGGGGCAGGGCTGTGCGGTACCCCCCTGACAGAGGATGTCCCAGCTCTCCCGGTGACATGGGGAGGGGGACATTCCCCGGGTGTGTGACCCCCACGGCGCAGACACACGCACCCGCGGCTGCTCCGGCAGAGCTCTCTGTCCCCCCATCAGGCATCCAGAGGCTGCAGTTCGGCAGCAGAAACCCAGCCAGCATTTATTAATTATGAGCTTAAGCGCTTCCTTTCATGGCTATTTACAAGGGCCTCCTCGTTAATAATAAAGTGTAATAAAATAGAGGGTTTGGGGGGAGGTTTAAAGCTCATTTGTTCCGCAGGGTACTGACTCCCACCGCAGGCACCAGCCCGGATGCCACCCAGTGCGTGAGCCGAGAGCACTGAGCACTGAAACCCTGACTAGAACCACAAACCCACCCCAAAAACCCCTTTATACTGTTCTGCAGGCAATTATTTCAAATATCATAAAGCATGAACAATGCCAGGGGCTCTACATTTCGAGGGTGCCCGGCTGCGGCTTTTCAGTTGGTCATAAGGTGCTGTCAGCAGCTGGGTACAGAGAGATACTTGTAATTCATTAGCTCTTTGCAAAGGGCACCGATACTTGACTTCATTTCTGAAGCAGTGGAAGGCTGATTTCCCTGCTATTTACCTCCATGGCAGCGGCTGTAATTAGCAGCAGCGCGGGCTCCCACGGGCCGGGCTGGCGTCTGCCGCTCGCTAATTCCTCATCTGCAAGGGCGAACAAAGAAAATTAAACTTTCTCTTTTTTTGGTACCAGTGGAAGAGCCGGGTCCTCAAAGCCGGGTTTTTTACCCCCAAGATGGCAGCGAGCCCCGGTCACAGAACCCCTACACCCAGATTGACCTTTATTGACATTAATAACTAAAAAAAAAAACAAACCACGGCGGGGCTGGCGCTGCTCGGGCACGTTCCCATCCCCTGCGGCGCTTCCTGCAGGAGCAGCCACGGAGCCTGGGGACCCGCCGAGGTCCCGGTGCGGGGCCGGTGACGGTGACAGAGTCCAGCCCGTGCCCCGCCACCGCTGCTGGGCACTAATTGCTGTGACATATTGAGTGGCACTCGCCCAGGGAGTGGGCCAGAGGAGCCCGCACACCCGCTCCCGCTCGCTAATAATTACTGATTAAAAACTAGTTAGAAAGGCGATGAAGACTGAGACGTGCTTCAACCGAACGCCCCTGTCTGGAGGCGGCCGCGGAGCGACGGGAGCGGTGGCGGCACCGGCTCTTACAGCGGCTCCCACCGTCACCGACGGCTTCAATGTCCCCAGGATTTGTGCCGCTCAGGCCCCGCCGAGCTGGTAGGAACCGGGGAGCCCCTCGGCTGTCACCCTCTGCCGTTGGACCCGGCGCATCGTTGTTGTCTGGGCAGGGGAGGAGACGGTGAGCGGCATCAATCAGGCGCAGGGGCTGGGAACCACTGCCTGGTTCGGGGATCAGGGCACCTCGGGGTGCTTCCCACTGGTGCTGACTCTTATTTCTCACTAATTTGAAGCAGTGACACAGCCCTAAAGAGCTCTCCCACAGCAAGAATGCCATAAATAAACCCCCAGGGGGGTGCAGAGCCAAGCAATGGCTCCGGTCCTCGCTGCCTCCTCTGCAGCTGCCCCTTGTCCCTGTCCCTTCAGTGTGGCTGTCCCCTGCCCCAGCTGGGGCACCGGTACCCCCTTCCCAGCCCTAAAGCCCTGTAGCCCCCCCACTCACACCCCGTCTGTGTCACCTCCTGCATCTACAGAACACCTGGCCATCATGGGCGGTGCAGCATAAACACCAGCCAGAATAATGAGCAAGAGAAAGTCCATACTTTGGCTTTTTTAAAGGCGGGGGTGCGTTTGAACCACTGGTAAAGCTGCTGAGGGTTTGTACAGGGCTTTGCATCTTCAAAACAGGGCGGTCTTTTTGCTCCTCCTCAGCCCCTTTCATGCACAGATCCAAAGCGTTTCCTACCGTTCTTTCCCCACCTTTTGATGGGTGAGGAATTCCTCTCTCTTCCCTTGAAAGAGGAAGCCCGTGGTGGAGGAGCCAGAGCCACATCCCTGTCCCCGTGCCCTGAAGCAGCTGGATAACACAGCACCCATGCGAAGGAGATGAACCAAGATGTTAAAGGAGGTGAGGACCCCAGAGGGATGCAGCACCCAGGGCTGGGCTCAGCATCCCTGCCTAGGCACTGGGATGGAGCCACTGGTCACCCCTCCACCCCACAGCTCTTGGGGCACGGGTGGAGGCATTGGGGCATTAATAACCTGGTGCTGACAGCACAGGCCGGTCCGAAGGACACGCGTCCCGACCTGTCAATATTGATGGTCGTGACACTGTGTAAATGCAACCTCTCCGCTTTCCGCCGCGCTGGCCCAATCGATCCGCACGCAGCAGCCGGGAACGTCCCGAGAGCGGGGCTGGGAGCAGGTCAGAGGGAGGAAGGTCACCCAACAAAGCCACCCCGGCCAGAACCGTAACCCTTTGCTGCAGCCCAGACCCCAACCGAGGGTCCCCCTTGGCTTCTTGCAGTGAAAAGCTCTGCGCAACCCCCCCCACCCCCAGTCCATCGCAGTTTGCATCAATCAAAATAAAACTAGGTCCCAAAAATGCAGCCCATAGCGCGTGGGGAGAGGAAGGTATTCCACCCACATCCCCCCTCCCCGAGCCCTTCGAGAGGGCGCTGAACAATGCTCTGCCATTAGCAATCAGCATATCGGCGCGGCATCGCGGCCCCCGCTTCATAGAAAATCAAGAGGCAAAATAATTGAGTCAATAGTGATACGAAAGGATTGCTCCTTCAGCCCTATTCTTGTGCTAACAATTCTTCGGCAGGGCTGAAAATTCAAAAGCTCAGGGAATCAAAAAAAGAATTGATTTGATTCAGAGCTTCAGCCCAGGCTGTATTTAACACATCATTTTTGCTTGCTCTACATAAAATAGAAACTGTTTGAAGGCAGAAGGGCTGCCTTCTGTGGCAGAGAGACAGGGAGAGCAGGAAGCACGATTTGCTGCTTTTCAAAGAGGGGCTGGAGTCCCCACAGGGTGCCGACGGGCCCTGGGGACCCTCCCCACGCAGTGACACCCCCGGACTCTGAGCCCCCCGAGCATCCCCCAGCCCGGCTGGGCTGGTGGGTAAAAATGGACCCAGAGAAAATGAAAGGGGGTGACCGTCCATGCGGATCAGCACTCCGTGTCTGCTCCGCTTCACCGGAGCCTCCATCCCTCCGGCTCAAGGGCAGCCGCTGCGGTTCAAGGGCACAGGACGCGGCGCTGGGGACACAAGAAGGCAGGAGGTGCCTTTCCATCCCTCCCTCCCTCCCGTATCGAAGCCCTGACAGCGGGTCACAAATACCTTCCTCCTGCGACTGAGTGGCAACAAGCAAAAATGCATGATTCCTACCCAAATGGGTAGGAGCCCCCTGGCAGGTCCCCGGGTGCCACAGCATCACAACAGTGCCTGGTTCCTGTCCCCCCTCCCAAACAGCAGCCATCACCCAGCACCATGAAAATGTGTCCTACACGGGGCCAGACCAGGCTTCATTTAACACCCAAGGAGCTGGTACGCGTCCCTCGGTGCGACCAAAGGAGCTGCAAAGCACCGCTCTGCCCAGGAGGGACAGGATGGGACCCAGCTGCATCCCCCGGGGACTGCAGACACCCCTCATCACTCCCCAGGAAAACCTTCAGAGTGGAATCAAACTTTGGGCACAAACTTGAATGTAAGAAGTTCCAGCTAAACATGAGGAGGAACTTCTTCACTTTGAAGAGGCTGCCCAGGGAGGTGGTGGAGTCTCCTTCTCTGGAGACATTCAAACCCCACCTGGTTTGAACGGTCCTGTGGGACCTGCTCTGTGTGGACCTGCTTTGGAATGGGTTGGACTGGATGATCTCCAGAGGTCCCTTCCAACCCCATGGGGTTCTGTGAACCCTTTGCACCAGGAAGGATCTCTGACAATAACCTACTCAGCAAACAGCACATATATATTAATGACATCTGAAATCTTTTTTGGAAGCCCCTCTGCCCCTGCTTTCTATCTCTAAAAAGGGGCAGAAAACCCCACGTCCTGTTCCAGCATCCCACCCTACCCCAGTTACAACAAAGATGAACTAGCAAATGCATGATTGCCCTGAGTTCCAGCAAATGGGATGGCAATAGAGGACCAGGAGAGGTCCAGTGACAAGAACAACCCCAACAAAGCCCTACCCAAGGCTGGTCTACAAATCTCACACACACTTCTTGGAGAGAGAAAGCATGAAAACATCAGCAATGCCAAGGCAGTTCCTCGCACCCAGCATGAAGCACTTCCAGAAACATCTAATAAACTGCAGAATAACAACCAGGATCACGCACCCGGGGCAGGAGAAGGGGTCAGCACTGAGACCGTCCCACCGAAGTGCATTTCTCTGCTCAGAAAGGTCCTTAAATCCTCTGAGCAGGAGCCCCTGCATCTTTAAAGCTGTTTTACCCCTGCCTGGCTGCTGACACAGCGGGGACACCCAAACCACCCACCCAGGCAGCTGATTTGATGTGTTGACGAGCAAGTCATGTTGCTGTAATAAGAAGTGTTTATTTGAATAATAAGGTCAGGGAGTTAAGTAGTTGGTATTCCACTCATACGAAGCAGTTTGCACAGTGTCACTAATAATTAAAGGGGTTTTTTGACTAATCTAGTTGCTCTTCCTAAATATACTCTACTCTGTTCAAGAAACTCATCAAAGCAGCGAAGTGATCTTCGAGGTTATTAATCTCCTTTGCTCCACAGCTGGAGCAAATTTATTTGCTTGAATTAGCATGTAATAAACTTATAATAAAGCTGCCATATCCCTCGCTTTAGAGATATAGTTTGTGTAATGGGTAGTTAAATCTAGGTAATGTAGCAATAGTCTTTAGGCTCAGAGATCAGAAGAGGGGGAAGAAAATGAAGTGTATTGGTGTGTTATCACCAGTGCTGGGGCTGCAGTAGGATTTCCTCCAGGTCAGGCTGTCAGGAAAAGTCACCCTCGTTAGACACAGCTGAAGGGAGAAGGGCCGGGGGGGGGGGGCAGTTTCCTAGTGGGAATAGTGGGAATTCCTGGCTTTGGTGGGTTGGTGGGATGCTCTTGGGCGCCTGCAGGAGAAGCTCCCCCAAAGTCACCCCCAGAGAGACAAACCCAGCCCAGCATCCCGGTTAATCTCCTCCCAACCAGAAACCCAGGAATATTTGAATAGTAACCCTCAATATTGCAAAAGAGGAATCCCCTGTAAACAGGGCGGGCACCTTCCCCAGCCACAAAAGGAGGATTAGCCCCAAAAATGAGCCCTTGAGAGTGGCAACAAGAGGCCACAGCACCCACTGTGCAAAGATCTGATGGACTGACTTTTGGTGCTGGGTTGGCACCAAATCCCCTGACGTCAGAGAGTGGTTTGAGTGGGGCTGGGCTTGGCGCGGGGCGTCTGAGTGAGAGCAATTAATTGGCTTCAGTTCACTAAGTTGAGCCTTTATGGGTGGCCGTTTCCCTCCAACAATAAATCCTCCGGCTGCTTCCTTCCTGCGTAACACTTTCTGCGGGATCTTTAAATAATAAGAAAGGGGCAGATGCAGACTGATGTGGGGAGATGCCAGAGTTCAGCTGCACGGGGAGGGCTGGCCCCCACCCTTTCTCCTCCAAGGTTATTATTCACAGAGCCTGGGCAGTAAATAATTTTTCTCTCTCCAGTTTCCTCTCTTTTCCTTTTTGCGAGAGCTGCTCTGTGCTGGAGAAGGGCCTGGGCATTAGCCAGAGGTGTCAGAGGTGTTAGACAAGGTATTAAGGAGGTGTCAATGGTGAAATAGCTGGGATTACAGTAGAGTCTAAATAAGGTGTAAAATAAAACCAAAGGTGATAAAGTCATTGATAAGAAAAGCTGGGGAAAAATAGGAGTGCAATTATTTTTCATCCTGGTTGTTCACTCTTGCAGTGCATTATCTGTGGCTTTGCAAAGACTTAAGTAAGATATTTTTTTCCACTGTATGGTATTCTCTCCCAGCAGCGCCGCGGCTCGCACGGCACCTCCGCTCTACACGCCGAGGAGATGCTAACTGGGCTCCCAGTAAGCCAGGTTTTGGAAGCAGCTGCTCAAACTGGGCTTGTCCTGGCTTTCCTACTCAGTTCTCCAGCCGGACAAGTGGTGTCTGAGGGTGTATATGAAATAAGAACATGAAGTTCCCGCATCCACATCAACAAACCTCGGCTGCCCCATCCACACATTCATAGATTGTTGCAAATCTGAAACAAATACTCATTCCGGGCAGATTTCCCTGCTTTTCAGGGCTTAGAAAAGATCCCCTCCAGGTTGTGGTCTCACAGAGAGCAAAGCCCAGCATCTACCCAGTGATTTCAGGCTGTCTTTTTGCACTCTAGCATTTATTTTCCTGTACAAGGCTCCCGTGGATGATTGGTTGGAACTGCTGATGTTTCTCTTCACTCCTCCTAATTAACGCATTTTAAATTCATAGTTTTTAAAATAATAAGCTCTGGAGCATCTGTTCATGGTATTCTCCAGGACAGATGCCCATTCCCATACACCATATGAGTTTCAAGAAGCACCAAATTCCCCTTTCCCTCGAAGTACTGATGTGACCCAGGGGAAGGTCTCCAGCACCGCCCCAAGGAGCTTTGTGCCTTTTGCCTTTCTCCATAGCATCATGTTCCCCACCTGCTTTCCCACAGCAGAAGGCTGGGTTGTCACCCACCTTTGAGAGGGCTGACCATGATGTCCCATGATGTCCCCAGATTGCCCAGAGAAGCTGTGGCTGCCCCATCCCTGGAGGGGTTCAAGGCCAGGTTGGATGGGGCTTGGAGCAACCTGCTCTGGTGGGAGGTGTCCCTGCCCTGGAACTCGAGGATCTAATAAGGTCCTTTCCCACCATCCTGTGATTCTGTGATTCTATGATCACTGTTCCCATCCCAGCCCCAAAACACAGCCCTGCACCAGCTGCCAGCAAGAAAATCAACTCCATCCCAGCTGAAACCATGACACACAGCCCTGATGTTTGACCTTGAAAAAAACCCACATCACCTGCACATCTTCAATGTCAGAACCAAAGCCCTTCATCCTCAGTCAGAGCCCTCACCCCACAGTCACCTGCTGCAAGGGGCCAACCCTGACCTTACTGAGGAGGTGCCCACCCTCCAGCTGCCTCTCCACCCTCCTCCTCTTCTGGTCCTTATTCAGGGACCAAAAGGGCTATGGTGGGGGGAACAGGGGCTCTGGGGGCTTTTGACCTTCATAGACACATGCTGTTGCCCAGTGGAGAGCACAGCTCTCACCACCAGAGCCACAGCCTGGTATTGTCCAGGCTGTGAAAAATACAGGTATTTGAAGAGGAAGGTGTCGGCGAGGCTCTCAAACCCAGCTGTCACGGCGAAGGGACTCACCTTCTCCAGCAAGAACACATCAATCATCCCGACAGCCCTTAATCAGGCAGAAGGAGCTCGCTCAGAGGCTCGGCGGAGGATGGAGGGCTCACGCTTCCCCCCGCCCTCCCCAAAGGCAGGTGGCGAATTGTGCAGGGGGAAAGAAAAAAAAAACCAACCAAAAAACCCCCCACAACCTGCAAGAAATGACTCCGGATGGCAAATCAACAAATTATCCTTGATTACTATCCGGGGCTCAAAAACCTTCTTTTTCTCCTGCTCGTCAAGCCCTGTCAAACTGTTTTGCTCCTGCAGTGTTTATTCCCACCCCGGGCAGCTGGAGCTCGGTCCAGCATCCCCTGGGGGGGACAACCCAGATGGGGGGTCCCTGAGATGCTCCCCTGGGACCCTCCTCCAGCAGCCGGAGGCCCAATGTGGCCACAGAGGTGCCTTTCCAGGAACCACAGGATGATGCAATGGTAGAGCTCTGCCAAGACTCCGAAACCAGCAGCCCTTTGTGCAAGATACACCCCAAAATAAGGTTGGTGGGGTTTTTTTTCAGTAAAAATACAGAGGAATAGTTCTGGTGAAGGTTTAAAAAAGAAAAAAAAAACTTATTTAAAAACACATTCATCTGCAATTCTTCCACTGCCTTGAAGTGTTATTAACTGATTGGGTTTCATCACATCTTTGCTGCCGCGGAGGCTGATTGTCCCAAATTTGCATTTCTCTTGGACAAGCCACTCCGTGGAGCCCTCGCATTCCCAGCCCCCCAGGGTGGGCACGGGGCTGAGGTCCCCAGCCTGAGCCACCCCCACATTCCCAGCCCCCCAGGGTGGGCACAGGGCCCAGTTCCCCAGCCTGGACCCTGCCCCGGTGCCCTGCGCCCGGGGACGGCAGCAGGAGCTTAGCTCCATCCTGCTGCAGCTAATCCACCAGGAGCAGGGCTGTAAGGATAACTGTGACCACCCTACAAGCAAATTCGGGGTGTCCCTGTCTCCCCTGCAGCCGGGAAGCAGCAGCACTTCAGTCGTGAACTTTTTGGACTTAATTTGTTTTGATTCTTTGAAATGGCACAACACTCCCAGGCAGGCTGACATCAGTGGTGAAGGCGTTTTTAAGAAATGGATGAATACAGCGACGGATGGATGGGCTGGGCAGGTACAACCCGGGCAAGATCAGGTACATGAGCTTGGCAAACCTTCCCCGCTCAGAGTCTTCATTAATAATGTCTTTGCTCTGCAACTATCCCCCCCCTCGCAGCTTTGCGATGGGCGCCACGACACAGCCCACCACGTCCCGCTGCGGTTCCAACCTCCTTTTCCAGAATAAGCAGCAAAACAAGGGAGATTAAAACCCAACAGAAATGGACAGCCCTCAATTTATGAGCGGGAGGAGAACCACATGTTAAACACTAAGATCCCGAGCAGAGGGAAGGCAGGAAGGGACGCTGGAGGCTGCCGGGGGAAGGCATCGAAGCAAAGCCATGGATGGCCCCCCAGTCCCTCCCAGTGGTCTTGTGTGTGGTGGTCACCAGTGATGTGACATTAAATAACATGAACAACCTGCAACAGGCACCCACTGGGTGGGGTGCTGGAGGGGCTGGAGACCCGTCGGTCTGATGGTCTGATGGGACCACACCAAGCGCCCTCTTCCCATTATGAAGCCATCACCCCTCATCCCTTCACTACATACCCTTGTAAAAAGTCCCTTCCCAAATTTCTTGTGGCCACTTCAGATCAAACCCTACCTCCTTTTCCATCTCCAGAGCTATGGATGGAAGAAGTTTGTGCATGGGGACATGCAGGCACCAGCTGGGGAGGAACAAAGCCCAGCATTTTCCTAGCCTGTCACACATCCCCATTGCCACGCAGCACCATCACCACCACCTCTTACCGGGGAGACCTCTGTTTTGGAGAGCGAGGACAACTGGAAAAGCGATTCCTCTTCCAGGGCAGCAGCGACGTGTTGGAAGAGCTGGTTCCAGAAAGCCCTTCTTCAGTGCTTGGAGGGGGGGTTAAGCTCATTGAGATGTCACAGCTCCTCTCCCTGATGTCCCCAGGGACGCAGCTTCTATTACCCAGCACTGGAAACCGTCCTGCCTTCTCAGACAAGAGGTGCTGGGGAAAAAAAAACCCACAAGTTATTATTAAAAAGGGCTGATGAAGTGATTTGTTTGACCAGCTCAGCATTAGCCAGGTCTGACATGTGCTGGGTGAACTGCTCCATCACAGCACATGTGTCCCTGTCCCCCACCCCAGCAAGCGGGTGACCCACCACAGGCTGGGGGCTGTCACCCAGTATGTCCCAGCGCCCCCCAGCCCGTCACACACCAGGCGGCGGAGGGCAGCAGTAATATTAAGTGGCTGATTTCCATGGTAATCTGCGAGGGGAGAGATGTGCGGGGCCGCAGCTCAGCCTTAATCGTAACACTTGTCATATTTGTGCTTCCATTTGAGGGTTTGAGGGGGAAGGAGAAGGGGAAATAAGTCCTTTATATATTTAAATTTTTTTGCACAAAAGCAGGGACCTGCTGCAGCAAACCCCACCCAGCATCTCACCAGTATGGAGCCCACCAGTCCCCCAGCGACAGATGGACCCCAGCAGCCAAGGGATGGGCACACAAGGCTGCACCCAGGGTGCCCACGTTCTCCTCCTCTCCAACACCTCAATGATGGTTCCAGCAATACATTTCCACTCTTTTTTTTTTAAATATAAAAACATTCATATTTATGTACAGCTCCATCGTTACCATATGTTGTTCTCCTTTTCCATATATGAAACAAGCTGTTTTCAAGCTTCTTTAATTATACAAAATTGAGCAAAGTCTTAGTAGAACAGTCAGATAAAGGGGAGGAAGGGAAATATTTTCTCCCCATCATATAAGCAACTGCAAGGGTTTTCTTCTCTTTGCAAGGACTGCAGATATGGGTTAAATTTGGGGCCAGATCTGTGGTTGCCTCAAGAGGAAGGGAATAAATCTGCTCACCCCCCAACCAGCACAGGAGAAAGTCTGGAGTTGTCCATGGAGTCATCCCTGGATTTCTTAGCGATGCTGAGCTGAGAAAGGATGAACGAGGAGCTGTGCCTTTCGAACTGTGAGCTGCCCGGGCAGGGGGGTGCAGAGCTGGCTCCATCATTGGGGGTGAAATCTGAATTTGGGAAGAAGCAGCATGGCTGCAGGAGCCACCACCGACCCCTGGCTCCCCGTGAGCACCGGCGCAGGGACCAGCTCTCCTCCCAGGGACTCCGTACCAAACCCGAGGGACATCAGCAAGGCAGGAGCCATCACCTCACCCTGCTCCTGGTCCTTAACACTCCGGGCTCTGAAGTTCCTTTTTCTCCTTTAAGCCCTGAATCAATGATTTTAAGCAGACAATTGCACGGGGAGCTCCGGCTGCCTACAAACCCCTGGACGCTCTGGGTTTTGGTGAAGCCATCCTTCACCACTCCAGCCCATACCCCCAAAAGTCCCCACTCTCAGTCCCATGGCCCCGTTGGTCCCGTGAATTGCTGCCTTCACCACCTGAATCGACACAGATCAGCTATTTCAGACCTGTCAGCTCTCGTTAACGCGGCTGGCGGCACAAGCGAGCCCAGATAAAACAGCAATTTCGTTAGTCTCTCTGGGCTGTGGGCAAAGCACAACGTCCCACCCCAGCCCCTCTGCGCTGGGGGGTGAGTAGATCCCAACAAGGACTCGGGGGTGGGAGGAGAGAACCCAGCCTGGTTTCCAGAGACAGGGATGGTGGCATCCCCAGGGGTTCTGTGGAGCCTGGTGGAGGTTGTGGGGTCTCACCTGGAGATAGAGTCATAGAATCTATGGCTCTAGGGCTGGAAGGGACCTCCAAAGGCCATCTAGTCTGATCCCCCCCCAGTCAGCAGGGAAACCCCCAACTAGACCAAGTTGCCTGGATCACTCAGCACGGACAGTGGGTGCTGGGAACACCATGAGACTCTGCTCCCCACAACAGCTTCAGCTCTTGGACCACGGGAAAATGGCGAACTCCAAAAGGGAGCTGAGATGCATCCCCATCACGGCTGCATGAGCCCTGCCATCCCAGCCCGGCGCTGAGCGAGCAGGAAGGGTGATGAATATTGAATATAAGCAAATAAAACAACTGGAAATACAACAGTTTAGGGGGAGAGAGGGCTGCACCAGGCCCTGCAGCCCTAAGGATTATTTTAAATGTACGAAATGCCCTCTCTCTAAATAATCAAACTCTACTGCTGCGACTTGGAAATTGCCACCTACGGCTAATGCTCCCATTTTAAACGCATCCTCAAGTCAATCTTTGTAAATTCCACATTAAATATTGATCAATCCCGGAGAGGGCTAATGCTGCCTGTTTAGCACAGACGTGCCAAGTCCAAACAGCAGCAGCTGAGCCTGAGCATTTGCCCACATCCCGTCCCAGGCCACAGCGACTGTCACTGGGAGGTAGCCAGTGGGGACAGAGAGGGGTCTGACGGTGCTTCACAGGGCAGGTAGGACCCCAGTCCTCTGCATTTAACTGGTTTTCATAGAATAATTACAGTAATAACAAGAAAAGCAAGAAAAATACCATGTGGGAGATGGAAAAGACGGGGATGATCACAGGTGAGCTGACGAGTGTTTGAAGTGTGGGCACCAACCGACTGTCCCCTCCTGCCAAACCCTCACCAGGGTTGTGTCACATCCATCCCCATGTCCAGGAGCACTCTGGCTCGGTTCTCCCAGACCCCAGCGTTAAGGTCAGCCCAGAAGACCAGAGGGGGCTTCATCCACTTCTGAAGAGACATTATTTCCCCTACATTTTTGAGGATTTTCTTACCTTCTTCGTAACCAGCACCCAAAGCCACTGAAAAATGTCACCATGATAGAAATACAAGTATTAATATATCAAAGAGACACTGTGTGCAAACACGAATACCTGAGTGAGTCTAGCCATCAAGGTTGTCTTCACAGACAACAAGAACATCAGAAACGCTGCACAGGACTGAGCCCGTGGCCTCTCTAGTCCAGGAGTGGAATGTACCAAGGAGAAGCCAAATTCAGTGAGGGCAACGGAGAGACCTCTACCCATCCCAGCAGGACAGGGATGACACCCATATAAAATTCTCCATCTTGTTTGAAGGAAGAGAGACAACTTCATTTTTCCTTTCACTTCTTCAGACATCACCAGGTCCACCATCAGGCCCTGTGAATGCCACCAGCTGGTTGTTCTGGTGAGGGTCACTGCAGCCCCACGCACGGTGACAGCAGGGCCACCAAACAGCCCCCTTGTCCTGCAGGTCACACAGGGCTGTTGCCATCTCTCTGAGGATGGATGGCTGCGATGCCACATCTTAGTGATGCTCCATCTCACCGGGTTCCCAAATTCACCCCGTAGCCCAGGGGCTCAGAAGGGACAGGTCTGAGCCACAAACATTTCCAGTGACCCCATCGAGAAGGGGTTTAAGGACAACAGGGTTGTTGGGAAACGGTTCCTTTTCTTTCTGAATCCCCAAACATCACACCTATACATGCCTGGGGTGTTATGAAAGTCGTACTTGAAACCCAGATTCGAATTCCATTTCCCAACCACTCTCATAAAATTTTCATTACAGATTACTGCCCTGCCGTGGAACAGAGGGCAACTTTATTAGAAGACAGAGCCCAGCAGCCCAGCAGCAGCAGAATGAGCCAGTCGACAGTTACAGACACTCCTCTGCAAGATATGGCAGAGCGCTGGAAATGGAACAGAATCTATATATATATATATATATATTAAAAAAAAAAAAGAAAGTAATTCAGAGCAATTTCTAGTAAAGAGTCAAAGGACCTTATAATTCAATATTTATATAGCCAAGGCTTCAAGGGAACTCTTAAAAAAAAACACAACAAAACAAGACTGGAGGTAATGGTGAGAAACTTTGGCTTGATTTTCCCTCTTTTCTATTTTTTTGATTTTTTGTTTAATCAGTCCTGTTGGTTTGTGTCATCCTGGGCTTCCAGCAGCACCCTGCAGGAACAGCCCCCAACCTCACTGCGGGTTTGACTGCTGCTGCCTCCCCTCTTCTTCCTCCCCCAGTCCCTGCCACGGGGGCAGGTCCCTGCCTCCCCCAGCCCCTTTTGCCAGCGATGGCTTTGTCTACAGCCAGGGACGCGGCACGATCTTCCCCAAAATGTCCCCACGAGCAATTTTTTTCCTCCGCCTCACCTTCCCTCCCTCATTTATCGCGCTATAAAAAGAACAGGAAGAAAAGACAATCCTTTTTTTCCTCCGTGATTAATTAAGGCCGAAGCGGGACCCCGAGGCAGGGAGCAGCAGCAATACCTGTATCATTTCCAAGGTGCTGCAGCTGCGACAACGCGCCGCAGCCCCGTGACTTTCCCCCGCTGTCGTTTGTCATCTCCTGACACTGATAAAGAGCTTCTCCAGCGCTGTGTCTTTGCGAGGGAACATATCCATATCAAAGCTGCTTGGATCATCCTTTTGCAAACTACCTGCTGCATTTTGCTGGCCTAGTTTCCTTTCCGATCTCAAACTCTGGTTCTTTCCCCTCCGTGAGCCCCCCGCACCACCCCAGCCTGCCCCGCACCCCGACGCTGCTCCAGCACCCTCCAAGAGCTTAAAGGCTCTTGGGGAATGGTAAGGGGTGGCTCATCCTCCTCATTGCTCAGTGTGACCTCTCTAGAAACTCAGATTAACGTCATGCTTCAGCCACCAACACGCTCCTGCACTTCAACGGAAGGATGCAGGATGCCTCTGGGGCACCCAAGTGGCCACTGCCCACGGTGGGATGCTCATTGTCCTTCAGACATCATTGCCCATGGTGGGATGCACTCTACGGTCCATATGTCACTGCCCATGGTGGGATGTTCCCTGCCCTCTGTACATTGTTGCCCATGGTGGGATGCACTCCATTCTCTGCACATTGAGCACAACTTCCACAAGCAAAAGTCCACGGGTGATGGAGGTTAGTGTGAGGACCCACTGCCTGTGAGCTTCACCTTCCCTGAGGCAGCGGAGAGGGCAGCAGTTTGACAATGAGGTGGAGAACAATTGGTCTGAGCAGACCAACCCTGCCACCTTCCTGTGCCTGGAGCTACCTCTGTGTTATGGTGGGTAATATGGGGTGAAACCTCTTTGTTTCCTCTCTGTAGCCCAGGAGAAGATGCAGTCAACATGCCAGTGTTCAACCCAGGCATGGCACCCACCACTAGTGGCTACCTGGCAGCTCAGCAGATCACTACTTGCAGTAATTCATGTTTCACAGGTCCAGGCATCTCCATCCAGCTCACCTGGGTGACACGGGATGCTGAAACCTCCCGTGATAAGTCAGGAGCCAGCAGGGATTTCTGGTCAGGCAGCAAGGTTACACCACATGAGCTGCTGGAAGTGTTATAGATGCTTTCTGGATAATATTAATATTCCATTGTTATTATTCACCTGCTATCACCAGGCTCAGACTGCTGAGGGGTCCCTTCCCACTTAACCTTGGGGTGATGGATGTTCTGCTCTGGTACGTACAGCCCCAGGTGGGTGTCTGGACTCTGGAGCTCTGTTCCCAGGTAGGCACATCCTTCAACTTATTTTGGGCCTCAACACTTCAATCTTTTAAATAGCATTAATAATGCTTCCATGTGAAATGAAGGCTCATTCTCAGGCAGCATTTGACATGGGAGCAAGTTTCCCAGGACTTGGAGATGGAGGTGCTGCAAGTAAGAACGTGGAGCCACAGCTGCCTGGGGCAGGGAACCTTGTGAAAACAGCACCTAATTCTCAATATTCCCCAAGTCATAGTGTTTGCTGAGTAGAAAAGCAAATACTCACCTCCCCTGAGATGCATCACAGCCATAAGAGCAAGTTCGTGCAGCCAGAACATGAGCAATGGAATTACTCTTGGGAAACCACCTCTTGGCTTTCAAATGGAGCAAATTTCACGTGGAAGACCTGGAAAGAGAATAACAAGGAATTTCAGCATATTTTTCCATAGAGATGCTTTTCTTTTTATGATGGCACTTTAACAAGAGCTTAATGAACAGCATTTTCTTGTTTTTGAGAGGCACAGACAGAGCAGATAAAGTTACCAATTCATTAGCATCCCATCATGAACACAGCCTCCATATTCCCCAGCCATATGGTCAGCACGATGCGCTTCCAAAAAACCAGGGACATCTACAAAGGCTTTATCACCATCAGCCAACACGTTAAAGTAGCCTGTGGTTATAAGGGGATGGGGAACATCTTATTTCAGGATGTTCTGGGCGTGAAGGAACACAACATGGACTAGGAGGCAAGGTGACTTTGTAGGACATGAGCATCCCTCTTACCGCAGTCGGGATTTTAATTGGGATCACCTCTGGTTCCTGAGCAAAACACAGTCTCCAGGGTGGCTACACATCTCCAGGAGCTACCTGGAGCACAACTTCTGCTTCCATCTCTCTCCAGATAAATTCCCCATATGACTAATTAAACCTCCCAGTGGACTGAAGTGTGTGTCCAGCAATTAGCCACATCCAAGTGGAAATCTCAGCCAGCCAGGGAAAGTCAAGAGGTTCTCCCCATTCCTGCTACATGGAGGCCCAGCAACCACAAGCAGAATCTGTGGGTGGCACTCGGTGGCCATAAATAGATGTTAGGTGACCATATGCAGCTGCTGGAGGCGGTAATCTGTAAAAGACGCTCCCCATTCCCACCAAGGCACAGCAGAAAAGCACCCAAAACCAGTGCAGCCAGGAGCAGCATCCCGAGATGACAATACACCATGGAGGCTCTTAAAAGGCTTTCTTGGAGGAGCAAAGGAATTTGCTTCAATGCACATGGACCAGCCCAAAGAGCTGCCGACCCCACAGAGAGACACTGCACCCCCACCTCAGCCCAGGGACACTTCTCCTTGGAGACCCCAGGTGGCATCTCCCACCCTTCCTGAGACCAAGACACCTCCTTTTCTCTCAGCCCCACCAAACCTGCCCCCGGGCTGCCAGCACCGTGTGTGTGTTTTCTAACAAGCAAATAACTTCTTCCTGGCTCTGGAGCTGGGTTTGCAGTTCAGTGAGACACAGCAGGAGGGTTTGAGCTCCTCCTGCATTACCCGACCTGTGTCAGCATTTTACTCTGCAGCCCTGTAGGGTTTTTAGCTTAAAAAAAAAAAAATAATCAGAGGAGTTTTCAAAGCTTTAATGGCTTTGAAAACAACATGGAGAGTTCTCTTTACTGCAGGAGAGGTTAATGATCTCCTTCCGCTACAGAACTAAACCGGACATCATAATAAATAATCATAATAAGATATAAAGTATCACCTGGAGCCATTCAATAGAGAGAGCAGGTAGGAGTTATGATGCATTTCCATTACTCAGAGTCACTCCTAGCTGTGAAATTTTCAAAGTAAAGGCAGCCAATTAAAAAATGAAAAGCAAAACCCTGCAATTAAAATATTACTTAAATGGAAAGAGATCTTATCTTGTTTTGCCTGGGAAGACCCTGAAAAGCCACGCTGCAGCCCTGAGGCTGCACAGAGGTCCCTTCTCCTCAACTCTCTCCTTCTCCCTGCAGCATGACACCATCCAGCCCTGTCACCAAACCCCACGGTGGCCCTGCAGGACTGCTCTGCGTGGCCAGAGCCGAGCATCTCCGCGGTTCCACCTGAGCTGGCACCTCCAGATTGCTCCAAGCCTGACCTTCAGGCAGAGGAGCAGTGATGCCAGCCCGGAGGGATGCTCTGAAGAAGCACATCAGGGCAGCCCCATCACCCAGGTCACCAGCAAGGCTGATGTTCAGGGGTGCCTCAGCAGGGCTCTACCTGAGCACATCTCAGAGGTCTTGGTCTTCAGAGGGAAGACAGGTGCTTATAGACAGGTCCTTCAGGTGTCTCCTCTCCCAGTGGTCCTCACTCCAACTGCTCTTGGAGGTGCAACTACCTTGGCTATGTTTCCACACAAGGGTTTATTCAGGCACATCCAAAAGGACGTTTGCATTGATTGCCATCAGATATGGAAGAGAATTTACAGGAGCATAACTGTTTGGGTTCATAAAGATCAGAGATGTGTTGCTCAGGGCCCATAGCTGCTCTGCCCCATCCCTACACTGGAAGTGAATGCAGTTTTGGTGTCACCCAGGGTGACACGATGGGCACCTGGACTCCAGTGGAAAGCAAGGTTTGAGCATGGACAATACAAACTCCATCAGAAACATCAACTGCAGCAGCGGGGAGCGACACGACCTTACAAACCTCCGCACAAGTCAAGGGTGACAACCCAGCTGCCACCACCTTGCCAGCTGCACCGCACGCTCAGGGCGAGAGGCAGGAGTCAATCCATCACCGGCAGCACGAGGTGCCCCCGGCGCGGTGTCGGGGAGGGGAGGGGGTCGGAGTTCGTATCAAATGGCATTAATCACCTTCCCCGAGGCTCTGCACACACCGGACAGTCCTATTAATCAGAGGCGTATCAGCCCTCCAGCCCGGTCGGGGCCCCTTTGTGCAGGTCCCTTCCCATCACAGGCAGATAAGATTATCAGTGACGAGCGAGACACCCATTGAGTAACACCCGACTCGAAGAATGGGATTTTTTTTTTTTCTTATTTATCCCCCTGTCTCAAAGATGAGCTGTTTCTTGTCTTGTCAAACCACATCCTTTTCTTTAAAGAACCAGCTTTAAGAATCCAATTTGTCAAGCTGGACAATCATTTGAGAATCCATAAAAAGCCTCGGTGACTTTATCAAAAAAAATAAATCAGAAGGTTTTAAATGGTAACTGAAAGGGATTTGAAAATAGGTTGAGTGGCCTACATCAATTAATCTTCAGAGAGACGGGGCTTTGTGAAGCTGAAGTGGCGGAGAAGTGTCAAACTCTAGTTACTGGGTTTGAGGAGATGGAAGTTATCGATATTTCTCCTATCCTTTTTCTCTCTTTTCTTCTTTCTCTGTTTCTTCAGAACAAGGTAAGGCTGTATCCCCTGCAACGGGGCATTACAAAGCCAGTAAGAGTTGGCTGGGCAAGCCAAGAAGAGTTGAGTGGGCAAGCCAAGAAGGGCTGGGTGTGCAAGCCAAGGAGGGCTGCTCTTTCCTGGTGAGATTTTCTGTGGTCACTCCCAGTGCCAGCTAACGGGGACCAGACCTGCTCTCCCACCACAGTTTCAGGTCACTCACTGTCACTGCTGGTGGGTGTCAGAGCCCTCCTCCACTGTGGGATCAGCCCTTGAAAGGATCCATCAGACACTGCTGACATGGACACCTTCAAGGCAGCTCGGGAGTCCCGAGGCACATTATGAAGCCTGAGGGTCCATCCACCTCCATCACCTCCATCTGAAGAGAGAGACAAGGAGAAAAAGATAAATAGCTTCAGTTCAACTCCGGGGCCCAAGCAAAGAATTGCAACCCAACAGGAGGACCTCGGGGCTTGCAAAACAAAATGAAGAAGGTGGTAAATGAGGCATTTGGCTGCACAGATAGAGTCCCCTGGCACAGCATCACACCATGGATGTCCTCGACGGCGTAATGAAGGTGGACAGTCCCTATTGCTCTTCGCTTCCCAGATGCGACGCACGCCCAGGAAGGCAGGGCCCAGGGACAGGGCAGAAGGATGCCGAGCCCCAAGGAACACAAACAAGAATCAGAGAGACTTTAAGGGAAACGCGAATGAAAACAACGGAGTGGAGAATTTACTAAACAAAACCACAAAACGACCTTGGGAGGAATCAAAGGTAGAGAAGGACCACGCTGCCACTCTCCGGTACCGAGAGCAGGATGCGAGGAGCTCCAGATGGTTTCTTGTTTTAGTGCAATAAAAAATTTCATCTGACAGGCAAGTGCAGGGCTGGATAATAATAATAACACCACAAAGAATTTCCTTTAAAAAAAAGTGAAAGGAACCTAACAGCTCAAAGATATCTTAATTTGCTGCAAAGAAAAGAGACTATCTGTTACTTATTGCAGTGGGGAGCATGTTCACAAGCTTTCAAATGGTATTTTGTTGCAGAAGTATAATATAAGGACACTTTACTCCTTTTCCAGTCTGGGGAAATAGATCTGACTTGGAAATTGGCCAGAAGGGCTGTAAGTTAGGGCTCTGAAGTGAAGGTGATAACTTTGCCAATTAAATATGGATGTGATTTCCCCCCCCCTCTTCCCCTGAATACTTTTGCGCTGTCATTAGGTGATGATATAAAGACATAGGCCTCCTGGTGCAGCTTAATTGCTCATATATAGAAAAATGATGAGCTCTGTTGCACTGCACGAGGGCTGCCTCGGCTACTTGCTGCCTTTATTAATAGGTGATACCGACGCGAGTTTAATTCTTCTGCCCAAGGAAAAACAGAGAGACAGCAAAAAACCCTGTTCAGCAAAGTACTTCAGCTCTCACTAAACTGCTTTGCTGAACAGTGACGGACCTAAGAGGAAGCTTCTATTTAATCACACAGTTAAAGTGTTTTGCTGAGTTGATGCTCGTGCGCTGGGACAGGATGGACTTCCTATTCAGTGACCTTTTATTTCCATATCCCTATATTTTTTCTTTTTTTATTGCCGATGATCCTGTGTTTTGCAATTTGCTGCTGAATGACTTCTAGTCCAGGCTGAAGCCTGGGCAAGGTAAGGACAAAAAAAAAAGGCTGTTGTTTAATTAGCACAGACCTCAGCACTTTGGGTAGTGCTGAGGATATTTTTGGATAGATAGTCCACAGGGAGGGCTCAGGGCTGCCTTCCCTGGGGATGGATGTGCCCCTGGGGAGCACCAGAATGGACCCTTCAGGGTGGAGAAGACCTTCAGAGCATGGAGGTGACCAGGAACATCTCACCTTGCTCAGAGGAGAGGAGGAGGGAGCGTGTGGGAGCAGAACCCAGTGAATGGGCAAGGTTCAGAGCCTAGATGGCCAAAGGATGCTACCTAATAACAATAATAATAGTCATAATAATTATTCAGCCTTTGGGAAAGCAGAGCTACTGCACGTTTTCAGCCTTCACTTCCTCAGCAGCCAATAGATCACTCCTAAATACCCAAATTTCTATCTGCTTTGCAACAGCCTCTCAAGGGAAAGTTTTTAAAGGGATCAATCCTCCCCCAAAAGCTGGGGAGAGCCACCCTCCCATCTGCATGAAAAGCTGATGGGCACAGGCTTGGAAAGCCCGGCTGAGGGGCAAGGGGGTTGCATTTGCATCCGCGGGGGCTCTGAAGGCTGAGTTTCATTCCCAAATAAGCCCTGGTTAACACGGGAGGGAAGGTGGGGGGGGGGGGGGGCGGGGGCTGAATTGATGGCAGCAGAAAAAGCAGAACCTACAAATGGCTTGAGAAAAGGCGTGATGAGATGTGACTGCCCCGGGTCCTGGGACTGCAAAGAGCAAAATGGGAAAAGACCACCTGGACGACGGGAAAGTGCTTCTGATTGCTGGGGGGAGGGGGGGGAAACAGAGTTAAAGATCATTGGAACGGACAAGGCAATCTGGCGGCAGCGCGGCGCGGTGATTGCTCCCGGCACGATGCGGGGGAGCGGGCGGTGGGCTCTGTCCCCCCCAAGGGCTGCATCCTTCCGAAAGGATGCCTGCTGGGGGGGCTCGGGGGGTGTCAGAGCCAGCCACCAGCACAGGGTGCCATTGACCCAGCAGGGGGGGGGTGATATCCAGGCACAAGTCTCCTGCCCCACCGGCATTTCGGGGCGTGCAAACGCTGGCAGCCCCAGATTCACCAACTCCCCTTAGTCCTCCACGAAGCTCAGACCCCAGCGGGGTGCTGGGGGCCACCCTGCCCACCCCCTGGCTCTGCCTGGGCAGCAGAAGTGATTCGAACCACTCTGGGGGGACACCCATTTAGGCAAAACTCAAAGCCTGGGTTGGGACAGACCCCCCACATCTCTCCTGGTCCAAGTGATGCTGCTGTGCCCCCCAGGGAGTTCGGGTGCTCTGGGCTCAGGATTCACACATCCAAAGGTTTTCTAAAGGTTACACAAAGGTTACCACACCAGGAATGTGTTGGATCAGCACGTCAGCTCTGTTTGCCTAATTTCCCCAGCCTGGGGGCTGCCGGGCAGCTCAGCAGCAGGACTCCAAAGGCTCCCCTGCATTTGTGCTGATCCTTCAGCCCCACACCACGTTCCAACACGCAGGGTGACGGCGGCGATGAAGATAACAAGAAATAATGACATACCCATTTCCTCTACCTCAGGCACTTTCAGGCTCTCTCATCTCAGGAAGGAACCGACTGGAGCATTTTACGTGGCGACCTGTTGGACTCTGCCAGGCAGATGGTGGGGTTTGTGTTCACCAGTGCAGGCTGGTACCCCAACGACTGCTCTATTCTAAATTCAGGGTTTGACCCAGCTTTCTCAGGCTAATCGGCCCGAATCCCTCCAAACACCCACATTTCAACACGGGGCGGGGGGGGAGGGTGGGGGGTGGGCAGAGCCCCATGAGGACGGAGCACTGAGCTTCTCTGGGTTAGTGAGTAAATGGGCAGCAGATCCGGGAGCCCGACCCCCCTCTCTGGCTGTCGGGTTAACACGGTCGGTGCACGCAGAGACAGACCCTTCCAACAGAGGCATAACGCATATTTTTCCCAATGTCTCCACTCGTTATTAATTATACGTCTCGGGTTACTAAACACAAGCCAATTAGGACGATTTCCTTCCCAGCGTCGCAAGCCTGTGGTTTGCTATTCCCTTTCACTCAGGAGTTCCATTAGCTTTTCTAGATGATTTCCCTGCCAGGCTTCCCGTGTACGAATGTGGTTTCCCAGCTCCTGGCGTTTAAATCCACCCAATGTATTGCAGCTCCGACTCTTTCACTCCTGTCACAATTTCACGTTCCCAAATACTGGCTCTAGCAGCAGCAGCAGTGCTCCTAACGCAGCTTCAACATTAAATGAGCCAGAAGGAAAATGTTCTGAGACGTTTTCACTGGGGCATTTGTACGTTGAAGGACATTTTAAAGACAGAGAACACAACCCGGCTCCTGCTGACGTTCACGAGGATTTCATTCTTTACTTGGAGGAGGAGGAAGAAGGGGGTGTCAGAGCACAGCAGGGAGAGAGGGTGAAGTTTGAAACGACGTTAAGAAAATGCATCTTACTTTTCCAGCCACCCCAGATGTTCATGGAGCAGGGTGGGGTGGTGGCCTTGGCTGGAGGCCCTGTGTTGAGAAAATAAAGAGCCAATAGCAGCAGAAGATGGCGACCAAGTAACCTGGCTTATACCAAGGAAGTACAAAAGCACGTACATCTTATAAAAGCTGCTACTTTGGAGGGCCCCAACACCACAAAGCCACACATGAAGTACCTGGAGAAGCAGCTGCAGCACTAAGGGAGACATTACCCAAACTTGTTCCTTACAAGACCACCATTGGAGGACAGGCTCATGAAGGCAAAGAGCACCTCAGCCTGGACACCAAAAACTTGTCTTTCCCTCCCAGGAGGTGAGATTGCATAAGCCACGAGAACAGAGTGGGACTGTGAGGCAGCAAAAATAAAGGAGATGCTGAATAAAAGAGTTTGCCAACATCCGATGGCCAGCCCAGGATGAAATCCAGGCTGCCCCGGGCAGCAGGAGGACCACCTCTACCTTCTCCAGCCCACCCTGGGGAATTCATACACCTCTTCCTCAGGTATTTCTTCCCTATTACAGCTGGTAATGAAGGTATTCACATTGGGTAGGTTTGGTTGCCTTCCAACACCGCTTGCTAACATCTAAAACCTGGTGGGTGCTGATGGACACTGGGGTCCCCTATGGGGGTTGCTGAGCCCCCCAGGACCCCCACGCTCTCGCCCTGCCCTGCAGAGCCAGAAAGGACAATCAACAGCAGCAGAAAGCAGAAGACTTTCTGTCTCTCTCCTGCTAATTATGACCTTATTTTGCAGAGAGAACCTGTCATTCAGCCTCCTGCAATGGCTAGTTTCTATTTCAACTCTCCCTCCACCCTATTATCTTTTATAAAATTCAGCCGGGCCGGGTGATGGATTGATAAGGGACGGTCCCGTCGGGAGCCGGCTCGCTCGGAATGGCTCTCACGCACGCCCAACTTCTGTATCTTTTTAAATATTTCAGTTGTTTGAGATCTTTATTTCACATTTCGATTTCCTGTAGTACAGTAAATTTATCTTAGTCACCCAGTCAAGTTCTCTCCAAGCCCCTTATCTTCTCCTCCTCTGTACGACTGAGAGCACCTACATTATCTGTGCTGCCGATAACGCCGCTGTGGCAATCCACAGATCGCGCCGATCCGGCGGCGCCCCAGCCCAAAGGAGACCTTGGGAGCCCCACACTCATCACCAGAGGGAAGTTCATGGCTCAAACCCCACACGGGCTCCTGCCAAGGTGAAAGGCTTGGCCAGAGGAGAAGGGGCTGCCCGTGGACCCCAGGGATTGGGGGCGGAGCAAGGGTGGATGCTCCCTGGGGTTGCATCTGAGGGATGCTAGTCCCATCCCAGGAGCATCCTCCTCCTGCTCACCAGCCCCTGCCACCTCCCCGACCGCTGCGAGGAAGGGCTGAGATGCCTCGTTCCTCATCCCATTTATTCTGAAAGCAAATACTGGCCTCGTTTTTCAAACCTGCACAGCCACCTCCTGATTCTACCATCTGTTGGCAGGGTCAGAAACAACACCAGGGCTTCCCTGGGGCTTGGGAGAACTGGATGGAGCCCTGGGAGGTGCTCCTGGGAGATCCCAGTCAGCCAGCAGTACAGAAACTGTGCAGCGGCTGTGCATGCAGGGCAGACCAAGAGGGTCTGGTTTTGACATGCTCGGGGAACCCCAAGCCCTGGGCTCTGAACCCCGGGGACGTCCTGGAAGAGCAGCCCCACAGCACTGGGGAGGAGGGTTAAGGCAGCCTCTCCCATGGCCAGCAGCTCGGCGGCCATGCCCTGCCAGCTCCGAGCACCACGGGGCACGGACGGCTGTGCCAAAGCCTCCACGTCACGGGTGACACATGAGATACATAAAAATCCCGAGACGTGTGGCTCCTTTCTGCTCCCTCTGCCCAGCCCTCCCCTGGCTGCAAGGTCCCCACAGGCAGCTCCGTGCAAAGGGACCCCACAGGGAGGACACGGTGCCAGGGACCCCACACCGAGCCTTCCCCCCCCCACTGATGCCCGGAGGGGTTCAGCATCACCTCCGTCCCTGCAGCCAGAAGGAAAAGCCCAGCTGGGGACATTTGGGGTGCCCTCGAGGGAGCGGCTGCTCCCAGCAGAGGGGTCTGTGCCCACCAGCCTCCCTGGCAGCCAGAGGTCACCAACACAAGGACATATTTTCCCCCCACTAGGACCACAGAAGTTAAAACATCTCAAGAGCAGAGTGAGCATCCTGCACTGCCGTGGGAAACCCTCTCCTGACAGCATCTTCCTCATCCCCAGGATGGGGGCTGGGAGCAACCGAATAAAAATAAAAATTAATAAAAATTATTATTAATAATAATAAAACCCCCAACAAACAGGTGAAATAAAGTCACCTTCCTCGCCGTTGCCGCCGCGGTCCCGCCAGCAGCGCCGAGCCACGGTCAGGCAGCACCCCCTGGTGCCACCGCGGGTGTGGGGTTCTGCCGGGGGGGCTCCCCACACCTCACATACCGGGCAAACCGTCCGGCAAAAATTCCCTAAGGGGGATGAAATTCTTCTATTTTCTCACAGAGGAACATACGCTGACGAGACACCGAGAACATTTCAGAGGGGTGAGAACTGATGACATGTGGTTGTTGTGGTTTAACCCATCCAGCAACCAGGACCACGCAGCTGCTCGCTTCCCCCCCCCCCCCCCCCCCCCCCCCCCCCCCGCAGGGAAAGAAAAGAGGGAGAAAAGGAGGGGGAATGGGAAAAAACCCCATGGATTAAGATAAAGACAGAATATCAGAAAAGGGAAATAACAGTAATCAATCAGTCTCAGCATCATCATCCCGAGCAGTGATTGCGGGTTCCCCCCCCAGCCAACCCCTGTTTCTAGACCAAGCAGGAGGCCCCTGGTGCAGAATATTCCATTGCCCATTCCCTTGTTCTGTCTATGCTCCTTCTCAGCTTTAATGGGAAGGTGAAAAGCATAAACATCGCTTAGCAACAACCAAAACAGTGTACAGAAATCACTAGAAAAAAAATTAACTCTTTCCCAGCTGAAACGAGGACAGTGATGAGCCTGATCTTGCCTGTCCAGCTCTGAACCCAAAACACACTGGTTCAGGAATCATACCCATCCCAACTGCCAGGATCCAGGAGATTTAGGTGGTTTTCTTCCTGAGGAAGAGTGGATTATTGGCTCCAGTGGTGCCAGCTGCCTCCTCGCTGGTGACAGCAAGACAAGGAGCTGGGATCCTCCCCTCTTCCCAGCTCCTGGAATGATTTTGTCCCCTGGGACCAAACACAGCAGCAGGGCACCCAATAAATACATCTGCAGAGGGGTGATTTATCTGCAGGGGAAGCCAAAGAAATTCCCAAACCCTCTTAAATATTCGCTTCCTGGCTCTAAAGAGTCCATAACTTGCCAACTGGGGAATGTATTTGTCTGCTCCCCTCCGTATATTTTCTGCTTTTCATTATAATTTGCTAAATAATACATTACAATGAGTTATTTATTACGCTGGCAGCTCCGGGATCCCCCTCCATCTGCAGGAATTTCACCCATAAATCAGTCACAGAAATACCCACTGGTGTTGCCCCAGTGCCTGTAATCTCCCCCCCCCCCCCCCCCCCCAAGACCCCCAGCAGCTCCTGGGATGAGCATCCTCCAGATTAAACAGCATTTCTCTGCCCCAGGATGGCGGTCTCTCTCCCTGGGGCCCCTCTCCTTGTGGTTCTCCTCCGCACACCAGCCAGAGGGCAAACGGGGAATAGAAATCACAAAAGACACAAACCAGGTAGCCCACGCTGGCAGCTCTGGCCACACCACAGGATGGCCTCCAAGCACATCTCTGCACAAGCCCAAACTTCTGCTGACCCCCAGGCACCACACACCTCACATCCAAACTGGTGACCCAGAGACAATGGTCCCGTTGGAGACCTCCTCACCCCACGCACCATCAGACCCAACGTGCAGCCCCTCCTTACACCTCTTTGCTTCCTTCTGCAGATGGCAACTACAGGGGAGAGAGCGGCCAGCGCTGCGAGTAGGACACGAGCCTAATGGTTCCTGGTTGTGCCAAGCAGCTGATAAATGGGCTGAGACCTCATCGCTCCACTGTCGGGCTGCAAAGCTCACAGGTGTTGGCACTTGTCTGCCAGGCACATTCCAACAGAGAAAAATCCTAGACACCTGTAAATTTGTAAATACTCTAAATGCTCCTAAGAAGGGAGGAGCAGAGGGGCTGCTGCTCTGCTCTTCTTTGATTGATTGCCAAGCTGAGGGAGCTCCAGCCTGAGCGACTGGGAAGTGCTCACTTCTCAGGGTGGAGAAACCTTGAGGGAAAAACACTCTGACTGCTTTGGGGTGCACTGTGGGCTCCTGTGGGCACAGCTCTCCCAGCAGGACCTGGTGGCACCAGATCTACCTGGTGTCTGCTGGTGCTGCTCCTGGTGAGGAGAGGTGGGGCTGGTGGGATACACATCCCCCCTCCCCCAGCAAACCTCTGATTTTCATTGTAACTCCCATCACCGGAGGGAAAAACCCGGTAAACGGCCAGCGACGCAGGCGAGAGACAGCCTTAGGAACCTCCAGAGCTCCTTCTCCTGGCGAAGGCGAGGAGCTTGGCAAACTGGAGTTTCCCGTGGCTGGCAAAAAAAGAGACGGCCGGTGCTTGGCTTCAGCCCCAGTGGGGACACCGGGATGGAAAAGTTCAGATTCCTCAGGTTTAACCTTCCTTTTGGAGTCACTGGTCCCTACCTTTGCAGCAAATTGCATGGCAAATATTGAATAATTTGACTTCACAACATCCACGTTAAATAAACAATATCTTGGTTTAGAGATGGGGAAATCAAGGCACAGAAGGGGAAAATAAAGAAGGCAGAACCAGGAACAAAACCTCTTTGTGCTTTAACTACAAAATCATCTTTCCTCATTAACAGCTAATCAGAACTACCAGAGGGGGAAGAGATTACAGACAGGGCGGAGAGGGGAGGAACTGAAAGAAATACAGACATCAAAACAGATTTTCATTTATTTACCCATTTATCACAGTGAGTCACAGGCTTTGAGTTCATTTGAATCTGCTTTAGCCTTGCAGGATTTGGGGATGCTGTTTCCAAAATCTGAAAGGTTAATAGGTCACAGCCACGCACCATCTCAGGAGGGAGAAAATCTGCAATTTTGGGCCAGTCTCGGGAAGCCTGATATTGCTTTGCCTGTTGGATTATAAAAAAACCACTAATCTTCCCTCGGCAGCCTCCTAATCTTTATGGGGACACCTTATCTGGAACTGGTTTATTGAGCAGCACCCTGGCCTGTGGGGCAGGAGCTCGGGTGAAGATTTGTGGTGGCTCTTGGACCTGGGGATCAGCGGTGGGATTTGGCACCCACAGGGTGCTCTGTGCCCACCAGTGGGCAAATCCACGGCATGGGAGCAGCCCGGTGAGGAGCAACACAGACATCAAACACCAAACCTCTGTTCTTCATCTCAGCTGCCTCCAGGCTGAGCAGCTCCAGGACAAGAGGGTCCAGCCGGGCACAGGATGCCAAGACAGAGCCCCCCCATCTCTCCAGCCCCTCTAAGAAGGTTTGGGGGCCTTTTTTCTCCCTCCTTTTTGCCGAAAAATTATTTGCAAGACGTGATTTATCTACTTCAGGCAGAGAACATCTCATCTTCAAACTTCCCTTTCTCTCCTTATATCTCTCCTTAAAGTCTCCTGACTTTCCAGAAATGAGGAGAAAGAGGCATCCACCATTTATCCACCCAAACACAACTCCCAGCCACCGTGCAGGGCCGTGTCCGGAGCCTCTGGAGGGGATGAGCCCCCATAGCTCCCCCCAGCCCTGGGATGCTGGAGCAGGTCTCTAGGGGCACAGCGCATCTCCTCTGGCATTCCCAGCCCAAGTGGGAAAGGAAGAACACATTTTCTTAAATAAGAGGAGGAAATGGTGTCTTTGTGTCAGGCGAGGGGAAGAAATCCAGGACCAAGAGACTGCAGAGCCTTCCCACTTCAGACAGCAGGTGCTCTCCAAGTTGTGGTTATGGCAACAAAATAAATGATGGATAATTGCTTTTGTGACAACTTGCCAATTAAATTAGACTCAGCAGAATAACATAATGACAATTTGTTATGCTCTGGTGGGCACTAACACACCAATCATAATTAAATGCTATGACTGAAATAGAACGCTGCTGTACACAGGAATATATAACCCCAATTCCCTCCCAGTGAAACATTATAGGTTCAGACTTGATTTCAATTTCTGGAGGATAATAGCATTAGCACACATCAGAACGAGCTCACAATATGCACACAGGCAGCAGCAGCCCGGGGAGACCGAGCCAAGGGCAGCTGAGCCGTGGGGGGGCTTCTGGGGGGACCCTCCCCAGCAGCTCCCATGCTCTGGGTTTCACAGCAGTGGGAGACACCCCCAAATCACTCCCATGTCCCAGGAGGATCACAAATCTTCCCAGCTGGGGAGCGAGTGGTCCCGAGGGAGCAGCCCCACTGCTGGCACCAGGGTGAGAGCTGGCTGGGTCAGGGAGAGGAGGGTTTCCCACAGCTGGATCACCCAGTTTTCCAAAATGGGGGGGCAGGATTACAACAGCAGAGGAAAGGTTTGCCTGGACATAAGGAATGACCCTTCGGTGAAGGCAGAGACAAGGTCACGTCCCTGGCTCTTGCCTACAGAGCCCAGGGGCAGCCCCAGCACAGGCAGGAGTCTCACCATACCCCCGGGGGTCTCCCCTCCACTTCCCTCCCTGCATCTTCCATCCCACCAGCTGCACGTCCCACTGCTTACCAGGGGAAACTGAGATTTCTTTCCAAATAATATTAGGCAAAAGCTGGGATTTCTCCCCAGCATCACCCCAAGGCACGGCTGACACACGCTTTTCACACTCCAGGCAGCACAGGGTGGGAGAGAACCCCCCCCCCCGATGCGACACCACGGGGTCCCCATCACCTCTCCCCCTTCTCAGGGGACACACCGAGCCCCCAGACCCTCCTGGTGGCCGAGCATGGCTCCCACCTAGTGGGGACCCAGCAGGGGGCTTGGGGGGCTGGCGGGCCCCGGGTGGCTCCCAGCTCCTCCCGCCAAGCCCTGACCTTTTCCTGGCGGCTGGAGGGTAAACGCTTGATAAATAATAAATCGCCCACCCCAGGCTCTTGCTCAAACCTTTTAATTGAAGCCTTTGAGTTAGTCTAAGGTCAGGGTGATGGGCGTTTCAATCCCAGCCCAGCAAACGCATCCATCAAAGACACACGGAACTCTGCTCTTAATTGCCTTTTCTCCTAATTGCACCAAATACCCGAGCTCACAGCCTCTCCCCGGTACTCACCGTAACACGCCAGCGGCGCCGTGGAACATCTCCACCAGCTTCTCCATCCACAGCCACCCCGATGGAAGTGTCCCCACCACTGCTGCAGCCAGGGAGGGACCTGCCCGAGCCCCCCCAGCTGGCTCTGCCCCAACAACTAATTTCCTGATTTACCCCAGGTGCAGGCTCCCTGCCCCACTGAAAGGGACCTCCTCCCTCCTACACCAGGTTTTCAGGCTAATTTGGCCACAGCCCAAATTCAGCCCAGCTGGGAGTGCTCAGCCCCAGCTGGGGGGGTGGGGGAGGGAACCACCCCAGTGAACTTTTACCAACACAGAATAAAAAGAAGAAAATTAATTCTAACTTTCTTCTTGCCTGCTCTGCACAGGAACTCGCTCAGGGCACACTCCAAGGCTGCTCAGAGAGCTTCAGATGACAAAGGGAGGACACAGCCAAGCTCAGTGAAGAAGCAAGGATGAAGCCAGATCCAGCAGATGAGAGAGGAAAAGGCTCTTTCAGTCACATTGGCAATTTCTTAGAGAAGTGAGAACAAACAGGAGACCACCGGGGTGTGAACGGAGTGAGAAATATCTCTCATGTGTTACTGCATTTGATTTTAAAAGGGAAAGTTGTGAAGTACTTCCCTCTAGAAATTTTTGGCAAGCCAAGAGCATCACCAACAGTTCAAAATGCAAAACAGAGTGCTCAAAATACAATTTCTCACCTCTAAAAATCCACGCAAGACACAAAGCTGGGGAGCAGGACACACCGAGTTGTCCATCTCCTCCCTTGGGCTGGTGATAATTGCTTGGCCCCGGCAGGAAAAGCGGGAGGAGGAGGGAAACCCACATCCCAGCTGCCACGATTCCCTGGTCCCAGGCCAGGCAGGGACTGCTGCCACCCAGGGAAACCCCTGGCCAAAGGCTGCCTGCGGGGAGCCCAGCACTTGCCACGATGTACTGCCAGCACTGCTGCAGACTGAACCCCATTTTAATGCGTTTTTGCCATCTCTTTACCTTAAAATTCCTCCTCCTGTTACCCAGTGGTTCCAAAACTTGGATACAAGAAGCCACCGGGAAGTGAATGAAGCTACACAAAAACATACCACAGGCATTTTAAAATCCTTCTTTTCTCTGCCACACGAGAGAGGGGTTTTGCATCAAATAAACTCACCAAACTGCACCACGGAGAAGGTGCCTGGGAGGTACCAAACCAAAAGAAAATACCCTCCTCTGCCTTCTAGGGGGAGACAGAGAAAGAGGGAGAGAAGATTTGTTTGGTATGATTTACACCTGTTTGGCTTCACTGGTAGTTTGTTTTTTTAAAAAGAAAATATAAACAAACAAAAAATAAAGGAAGAAAGAAACACAAACAAAAAAGAGAGGAAAACCACAGACAACAAAAAAAAAGAAAAATAAAGCAAACAGTAATTGCTTTTATATAGTCTAAAGCCAGAAATCTTCAATAAAAAAAAATACACTAGGTACCAGCATTCACAGGCATGGAAAGAATGAAATGCTAATTAGCTCCAAATCTCGTAAGATTCATTATTATTTTCTTACATTATTCTACGCCAAAGTTTCTGGGACTATTTCTGTAGCAGCACCCAGCTGCCTTGTCAGCAACCCCCTGAAACATCACATCTCCCACGACCAGTTTCATTAAAAGTCACTAAGAAAAATGCAAAGGTCGAAATGATCTCGTATCGTGTGACGTGGTGTTACACATTATCCTGTTGTGAAGTGAAGCAAATGACGGGTCAGGAAGAGCATATTATTACACTTCTATAAATAGTAGCTCTTCTCAATTAGCTATAAAAAGATGACACTTCAGAGAGCACCAGGCAAACAGGATCTGCCACGTCTGCAGCAGGACACTCACCAGGCTCACACCACCCACAGCAAGGGGTTAAGAACAGTCTTTACCGCTGCAAATAAGACACCTGAAGAGGCAGAACTTCCAACTATTAAGAAAGTGTTTAATTTTTCACTTTTATACTCATATTTTTTCAACTCACCAATTTGAAATAACATTCCTGAGCCTCAAAAAAAAAGGTGATTATCTCCAATTTTGGGGAGCAAGAACATGTGCCCCACTCACAATGAACTAGATAACTGAGGCAGAAAAATGTCTGATAACCACCAGGTTGTGGGGGCAGAAATGCTGGCTCCTGAGCAGGTGACAACAGAACATCCCCTCACAGGACACCACAAGGTCTTTAGGAAGGGAAGGTATTTTCCTTCTGTTTTTCTGCTGATTCTGGCATTTGCTCTTCCTGATCTTTCTTCTTTTCCTGTATCTCCTCCAACACAGTCTGGAGCTGCTGGTGTAATGCAGAATCTCTGGTTTCTTGATGACCCTGTTGTGCATTTAGACACACGTGATCAACAACAAAAAAACAGTTGTAAAAAGTTTCTTTCTGTTGAAGGGTAACTGAAGAGAACAATCGAAAGCAACTGCCCCAGTTTGTTTGCCCAGAAAAAGCATATAGAAAAATTCTCGGTCCAGAGATAAGTGGACAGACAGTGAGGACAACAGAGAGTGTATTACAAGCACAATAATAAATTAATTTAGCTAATGGAGTTTAAAACTGCAGCTCTTCGTCCTTCTATTTGAGGATGTTCAATCACAAGGCAGCAGTCTCAGAAGAAACAGTAATCAGTTAGTCAGGAATAAGATAAAATATTCCTACTCTACCCAATGTGCTGCTCCAGAAGCATCTTCAGTTTGGTTTCTTACCCCATTTTGTGTTAAGAGTTACACGACAATTGCCTGAAGTAGCCCAGGAGCCATTTTCCCTCTTGGTCATCAGGGAAAACAAAAAAAGCAGTGGCAGGACACTTCCTTGCTTTCTTGCCAAAAATGTAAGTAAACAATCCCCAGACTATAACCCTCTATTTCAATACTGAAAAATACAAAGTGAAAAAAAAAAAACCCAAACCCAAACTGCAAGACTTAGGCAAAAATTTCCAGTTCAGGATGAAGGTTAAAGAACCGGAGTGAAAGTGCACTAAGACAACTGTTAAAAAGGGATGGAAAAGTGTGTTAATCACCTTTGAACCAGAAAGGGTTCTAATTTACCCCCCTAGAGAAATAACATGCATATGGTAATATATAGACATATTTCCAAATGGTTTATCCAGACCCACCAATAGATCTTTCATCACCAGAACGAACACTTCTCTTTTCTGTCCCACAAGAAGCACCTTAACCTTGGCACGTTCACGACTAAGAGGAGAGTTTACTCTACACACTGAAGACAATTTATTACAACCTTCAGGCTCATGACTGTCTTGTTCAGCATTTAATTTCTAAATCCACTGGCAAAGAAACTGAATATTTAATACTTACTTTATCTGTTCCTTTTCTCTGTAAAATTATCCCACTGGCTAAAAGGGCTTTTCCTGTTTCTTCAAACAATTTTTCCTCCTCGATTTTTCCTTCTTCTTTCAGTTCATTGTATTTCTCGACAAACCTAGGCGCCAAGATTGTATTTTTACTCTCACAATTAACATTTTGGCTCACTACTGACCGAAGAGGAGAAAAAAAAAAAAAACCAAACAAGTTTCAGAAGTATTTCCCGTTTAGTTATAAACAAACTTTACCTCTGGCAAGTAGATTTGTAGTTTGGCTGCGACAGGTCAAAAGGTCTTGGACCGGTGCCGTAAACTTTGTAAAATCTCCTATTTCAAGAAATAGAAGAGGAGCGGTGACAGCAGCGTTCTCTCCGCAGGGGCGGGAGACGGTCCCCGCGGATGGCGGGGCTCAGGCACCCCTCAGCGGCCGCCCGGGGAGAGAAAGCAACAACTCACGCTCGCACTTCGTCCTCCTGGTAGAAGATGGGGGGGACGACATCCTTCACTTTGCCGTAGCGCGGCCGCGGCACCCTGTAGACGGGCTCCCTCAGCGGGGGGAAGGCAGCGTAGACGTCGAACCACAGCGGCTTCTCGATCACCCCGATGCGGAGCAGGTTGCGGGTCCTGCCGGGGGAAAGGAGCGGCGGGCGTTGCTCGGAGGACGCCCAGGCCTTGCGCCTCCCTCCGGCCTCGCCCTCCCCTCGCCCCCCGCCAGCAGAACACGCCACGCCCGCCCCCCGCACCGGCTGAACACGCTCCCGATCTTCTGCATGCGGTTCCCCGCCATAGCGGCGGCGATCGGGCCTCCCCTAGCAACGCCTCCTCTCCTAGTAACCGGCTGCCCTCCCACCCGGAAGCGGAAATACCGGGGCCGCCAGGGCGCGCAGCCAATGGCTGAAGGGAGGTGGCTCCCAGGCAGCGCCGGTCGATGGCCGAGCGGAGACTCAGTCGGATTGTTTCCCCCTCCCCGATTTAAAGGGCCAGCACCGCCGCCCCCTTCCAGGGCGGCCCAGAGAAGCTGTGGCTGCCCCATCCCTGGAGGGGT
>BJBW01003646.1:174244-206905 GCA_004320125.1 Scolopax mira
AGGCAGGGTGCCTGCAGCCCACCCACCCCCCCAGCCCCTCACCGTGCCGAGACCCATTTGTGGGCTGGCTCCTGTGTTAGCCAAGGGGCCGAGGGATGCCCTGGGGATGCGCCTGGAGCCAAGCAGGGTGCCCCACGGGCTGCCTGCTGCCTGCCCACTGTGGGCAGAAAGGCACCCACAACCACAAGCCTTGTGACTCCACAACCACCACAAAGCACACGAGGATTCCAAGCTCCCAGAGGGAAATCCTCTGGTTTGCTCTAAGTTTTCCACCCAAGTTCCACCTCACCAGTCCCCAAGCACCCTGGCAGAGCCGCTCTCCCCAGGAGCTGGTCCCGCTGCTCCTCACCAGGGCAGCAGATAAGATTTGTAAATAATTTAAAATATTAGGGGCTTATTGCAAGTGGCATTTCTGGCACTAACAGCTGGGCTAAGGGCAGGAAAACCATCAAAGCCTGGATGGAAGATTCCCCTTTCACACCTTGCTCACTCCAGTCTTGCCTTGAACAACAAGAAGTTGATGATGATGCAGTCCTGAGTAACACGCTCTAGCTCTAGGCAATCCTGCTTCAGCAGGGAAGTTGGACTAGATGATCTCTACGGTCCCTTCCAACTCTAAAAATTCAGTGAAATTCAGTGAAGTGCCCCAAGATGTTCAGTTTAGTCCATGCCCGGTACCCAGGCGCTTTCAGAGAGCTGATGCTGCAAGCTGAGGGTGGTCGAGGATGGGGTTTGGTGCTCTGTGGTGCACCATGGAGCCAGGACGTTGGCTGGAAGGGGTGAGGAGCCTCACCTGTGTGCTGGCCATCTGCTGGGGCAGGATGCGGAGGAAATCCTCGGGGAGGTTGCCCAGGAGTGGTGGGTTCCAGTTCCTGTAACGCCCGGGTGCCGGGGTGCTGCTGGGTCCTGTCACATCCGTCCTGTGGGGCAGGCACAGACAGCGTTTTTGGGGAGGGAGACACCCACCAATATGTGCCCCAGCACGGCAGCCCTGGTGCCCAGCTCCACCAGTGGTGTTGGGAACCAAGAAACCATGGCACACCTTCCAGACCCACAGCGTAAGCGTTAGCTCTGGGGAGCAGAAGGCTTTCCATGCCACTTTGAAACCTCTGGGAGCTGCTTTTCAACTGCACAGACTGGATTGCCCACCTCCACCCCATTTTGCTCAGATTCCCAGAAAACAGCTCTGCGGGAACCCCCGCAGGGCTGGATGGTGCTTACAGAGCTGATGGACATCTCTCCCCAGATGTCACACCAGCCTGAGCACCCGGCAGCACCTTCAGCCAAGGGGGGTGGCACAGAGATGGCCAGAGCACTGGCCCCTGCCTCCCCGCGAGCCCTGAGCCCACAGCTGAGGGAGTGCTACTGGGGGACAGCCTGCACCCCGCAGGGCCACAGACCCCCCAGACTCAGCAAGCCGGTGGCTAGAAGCCAAACCCACCCGAGGCCGGGGCCCCGGCTGCCCAGCACCTGGTGTTTTTGAGCGGGGGCGAGTGCTCCCCGCCCCCAGTAGCTGATTTTTGCCATTCCAAGCGCTGCTGGAACAGCTTTCCAGGCCCTTCAGCTGTTCGGTTTTTAGGGCCTCGCAGGGAATTCTCAGCCAGCTGCGAGCTTCACTCATCGCCCTCGGCTTCCTCTCACCCAGCCCTAACGAACTGGCGCCAGATGCCTCTTGAAGGGGCCAGCTAATGCACAGCAAGACCCCCGGGCACCGGCACAGGGTCACTTCATAGAATTAGAGAATGGTTTGAGTTGGAAAGGACCATTAAAGCCCATGTAGTCCAACCCCCTGCCCTAAGCAGGGACATCTTCAACTCAATGAGGTTGCTCAGAGCCCTGTCCAACCCAACCTAGAATGCTTCCAGGGAGGGGGCATCTCCCACCTCTCTGGGGAACCACAAATGTCTCACCACCCTCAGCATAAAATATTTCTTTCTTGTATCTAGTCTAAACCTTCCCTCTTTTAGTTTGAAGCCATCACCTCTTGTCCTATCACAACAGGCCCTGCTAACTAACAAGTTTGTCCCCATCTTTCCTGTAGCCCCTTTAGGGACTCCAGGAGCCTTCTCTTCTCCAGGCTGAATCCCCCCAGCTGTGTCAGCCCCCCCTCCCAGCAGAGGGGCTCCAGCCCTCCCAGCATCTCCATGGCCTCCTCTGGCTCCGCTCCAACAGCTCCATGTCCTTCTGATGGTGGTGGCCCCAGAGCTGGAGGCAGCGCTGGGGGTGGGTTTCACAGGAGAACAGACTTATGTCCTTTTTTTCTGGCTGCCAGGAGCAGGAGGTGGGGGGCAGCTGTGGGGCTGGGGGGCTCACCTGGGTGGGGGGGTGGGCGGCGCGTGGGGGTAGCGGCTGCCAAATGCCTGGCTCTCATAGGCGGGAGGGGAATAGACAGGAGGGGGCTCCTCGTCCGAGCTGTCCGGCTCCAGCGTCCGCTCCAAGATCTGCAGAGCAAGAGGTCGGGGTGAGGGTGAGCTGGGGAAACACTCCCCGCTGGGCCAGGCCCCCGCACGTGGCAGCAAAGTGGGGATGGGACTGGTTGATGGTTGCTACGGAGAGGATGGGGACAACCTCCCAGCTCCGGTCCCCCACAGGGTTTGGAGGTGCAGCTCTCAAGCGATGAGACACGGCATTTTGGGTGGGTGGGAGAGCCCATCCCTGGGTGCACACAGCCCTGGGGGACCCTCTGAGAGCAGCAGAAGGGTCTGCATTGGGTTTTGGGGTGTGAGGGAGGGAGGAGAGCACTTTGGCTTGAGCCTCGAGCGCTGTCCATCCAGGCTCCAGGTCGGCCAAGTTGGGCACTCAAAACTCTGCCCACCTGCAGTAGCACCATGCCCAAGCAGATATGAAGCAGGATGAGACTGAGCTCCCTGCTCGCCATGAGCCAGCCGTGGTGGCCAGGAGCCCAGGCAGGGGACCCCCCCACCCACAGCCATGTGCCAGGGACCACCGTCGGGGGCTACCTCGGGGGGGATGCTGTCCTCCGAGTCCGAGCTGTCGTCGCAGCCGCTGCCGTCCAGGTTCATCTGCAGGAGCTGGTCGATGGTGGCATCCACAGCCCCGTTGTTGGCCCTCAAGACGCACTCGATGATGTCATAGTCCATGTTGGGGAACATGGTCTTGAAGTCCTCCATGGCCTGGTTGAACTCCAGCCGGCGGACCTGCCTGGTGGGGCGGCTGTTGTTGAGCTCCTGGGTGGCAGAGGAGCCGCCGCCGCGCGAGCTGCCGTTGCTGCTGCTCCGACGGAAGAGGCTCGTCATGGCGGGGCGGATGGCAGGGGGTGGATGGCAGGGTGCCTGGGGTCCCGGCGGGCGCCCGCCGCAGCTGGTCATGGGGCGCTGGACATGGGACCGGGAAGGGGTGGGGGGTCCCGCTCCCCGCAGCCGGGGTGGCACCGCGGGTCAGCCCCCGGCGCGCTGCAGCATCCTCCCACCTGCAGAGGGGACAGGGGAGAATGTCACCCCAGAGCACCCAGAGGTACCCCCAGGTCCCCGTCTCAGCGGGGGACACTCGATTCAATCCATCACATCTGACCATGTCCTCACGGGACCATCATCCCATCCCCAAGCCCGGACGCACCCTGCCCGATGCTGTACAAACAAAACACAAGGCAAGAAAAATGCTGTTACTTCTACTCCCCAGGGCTCCCCAGATTTAACGTTTCCAGGTTCAACGTGTATTTATAAAACGTGGCAAAAAAACTCTCTTTAAAATAAAGCGTGGACTCGACCCGGAGAATTTCAGAGCAAGGGGCTGAAATACTCGGCAAATCGACCCTTGGGAAAAGCCACCAAATCCAAGATTAACATTCACTTTAAAACCATAAACAGATTATAGAGCTACTGCTTCTCATTTGGAAATGCAGGGCCAAATTCAGCGCTGGATTAACTCCACCGTTGAAGCGGAATTACCCCAGGAACACTTCTGACCCATTATATCATTTTCAAAGGCTTTTTCCTAAGCGGCAGGCGGAGAGTTCAAGATGACTGTCCCGAAAATGGTATTTAATGCAGAAGAACAGGCCAAGCACATTTCTTAGCGAAAGGGGGTATAATCAGATTCAGAGCCATTAAGTGGAGCAGTCACCTCTGAAGGTCACCCGGGCTCTCCCCTGCCTGTAGCAAGGCCGAGTGTGACAGCCACGTCCCCAGCCCTTGCCTGGCCCCGAGCTGCTCCAAGGGGCTTCCAGAGGCTGCTGAGAGCAAAAAGCACTTATAAACCTGGGAAATTCGTCACAGACTCTGGCAGAAGGTTTATTTTGCGATGCTGGTCTCGTCCCCAAGGGCCAGCCCGGCTCTGCAGCACCCGGAGGAGTTGCTGCCATCTCCAGAGGATGGGGGAACGATGCTCCGCTCTTCCTCCATGGCTTTTTTGTAATCCTGGATGCATTTCCATCCACGTCCACTTTCTCACCGCACGCCACGCTCAGGCACCGGCACACCTTTGGGTCCAGCTCCTGCCATGAGCTCACCACTTCAAAAACCATAAAATAAGACCAAACAAGAGCTGACCTTTGGGGAGGAGGCTCACCTTGGCGAGCCCATGGGTGAACCCCGGTTTTTCTCCTGCCCAAGCCACTTGCAGATCTGCTCTCGCCTGAGCCATAGCCAAGAACTAGATCTTGTCAGACATGGAGAAACCCTTAATTACACCCATCAGGGAGAAGATAAGGCCAGCACAGCCCCAGGGGAGCACGTCCTCCTGCACGGCTGGCATCCCGCCTCTGCAAAGCTGGTTTTCACCCAGCCCTGGGCACGGGGCACTCGGACTCTTGTTTAAAAAAAAAAAAAGAAAAAAAAGAAAAAAAAAGGACTTTTCATGTTAAAGGATGGCCCGAGAGGCTGCGGGCGCTTTGGGTGAGCTCCAGCCATGGTGTGAGGTGGGGAGGAGGCCGTCAGCCATCCGGGAACAGCAGCTGGATAATCCCAGGGGTCGGTCGAACCGGTAACGTCATGCTGGAAACAGCAGTTGCTGGGCTCTGGAAGGCAGGCAGCCCGAACGGAGGAGCTGAACAGCTGTAAAAGCAGTGGGGCCGATGGCTCGCAGCCCTCGCAGCTCAAGGAAGAGCCTTGGCACGGAGAGCGAACGCGAATATTCCCTTTCCCAGTGTCTGCTGCAGCTCAGACAGCAGATGGGATTGCTCAAACACAGCGAAAACAGCCCAGCCCTTTTCCCCCCCTGCTATTGCCACGCTGCGTTTGTAGGATCTACAAATGCTCCAGAGCCACAACCCCTGTTTGGGGTTTGGGGGGGGGTGACACCATCATCGATGGCTTGTTCCCCCAGCCCAGGGCTCCCCAAGGGCACCCATCGCTCGGCGGCTGCAAGCCTGGGCCTGTGATGTCTGGGGTGATGGACACAGAGCAGATGTGCAGAAGGAATTTCCAGGCACCAGATTATCTGGAGACAAGGGCTGCCAGCACCCGGCTTCTGGGGGGAAGACTCTCGCAGGAAATCTCAAAACTGGGGAGGTTAAAGCAAAACTAACAGCTTCGTCCAGAGCAGATTTGCCAAGCAGGAGACAGATTTGCTCGATACAGGAGTGAGAAGCCCAGGAATGTGACTGCTCGGCGGCTGCAGGTGTAACTGTAATAGGATTGAAATCGGGATGATCGGGAAGAAAAATCACAGTAGTGTCTACCAGCGAAGGGAAAGGCAGAGCACACACTGAGGACGTGCAGGATGGGGCCTTATCAGCCTCTCCAAAACCCCCTCCATCACCTCTCTGTCAGCTTCAGGGGATACACACACACCCCTCCCTGCTGCAGCCTGGGAAAACTGCCTGCCAGCAAATCCTTTTTCACGGAAACAAATAAGCACCTGAGGATCCCCCTCTAATACTTTTTCTACCAAGTATTAAAATGGCCGGGTTTAAGCCCTTCTCAAAGCAAAAAGCCATCAGGGAGGAGAGGAGAAGGGAGCCCTGTTTGAGAGCCGGTGCAGCACGTACCTCTCCGGGCTCCGAGAGGAGCGACCAAAGCCCCGGGGAGCAGCCGGGAGGGGACCGGGGAGAGCCACGGGGACATTCTGGTCCCAACACCGGGCACCATCAGCTCAAACGCTCTCTCCTGATGGTTTCACTGGGGAGCCCACGGCCAGACCCGTGCATTGGAACACACCATAACCACGTGAAGAAGTGATGGTGGCAGCTGCCACAGGGCACCCACTGCTTGCCCAGTTGGCCGTGCCATCCTCCCAGACAGATTCCCGAGTGCCCTTTGTGAGCCCACCAGATGTCAGCCCTCCACAGCACCCAGCCAGCTCAGAAACCAACAGCACCCTGCTAAAACCTTGCGGGGGCACTCAGCTGGCACAGGAAAGCCAGGCAAAGCTCTGCCGGGGAGACCCCCCCTGAAGCACCCACCTTCCCCCCGCAGGTGCCAGGATGCAGCAGGATCCACAGGGATGCCCACTCCCAAGGGGTCCCGGCACCACCAGGATGCCCCCAGCCCTCTCGGCCGAGCCAGGGCAGAGCCACCCCCTGCCCTTCGGCATTGTGCCGTGCTAATCCCCGGCTTTCACACATTTGCCATGCCAGAAATACAGCTCCCCCCGTCCCCCCGCCCCAAACTAAGCTTCCGTTAATGAAGTAGCACTAGATCTTAATCAACAAGTCGCCTGCCTTGCACTGGTTTCATTGAAGGTAATTTGATCTTGGTAGGACGACATTCCTAAAATAGTTGAGAGAATTCAAACACGAAATAAGGTTTCCAGGAAGGGATTAAAAAAAAAGAAATAGGTCAAGCAAGTGTGAGTGATTAAAGTAACCAGCATCCCTTCGTGTGGTTTAACTGCTTCTCTCTTCAGCTTTGCCTCGTATCAACGTGTAATAAATTAGATATAAGAGGTTGCCTAAAGCAGAGAGGCCGATATAAGATTATTCCTCGAGGCAGCTGAACAGCAGTGACCTTTCCTCCTCCGGCTTTCACCGCCGACATCAAAACACACACGTCCCAGCTGAAAAATCAGCTTAGAGCTTGGTTAAAACGGCTCCGAGGAGCGAGGGCTGCCCGGAGGGAAGGCAGCAAGGTCAGGGTGCCAGCGCTGCCCCCGTCCCATAGAGAAAGCCCTGTGTCCACCGCCGAGCTCCCTGCCTCAGTTTACCCCCCCACATCAAGCCTGGCAGGAGGGAAGCCCAGGCACCCCGTGCCCACCCCTTTATGTATGTATGTCACCCCCTCCCAGGCTGCAGCCGTCAGGCAAAGCCCCTCAGGCCATATGTCACACAAACCCATCTTTAACCGCTTATCCCTTCTCCTCCCTTTGTGCTCCCAGCTCAGCACAAAGACACTGGGAAGCCACGGGGGAGTGAAAGAAAATAAAAATTCCTGCAGAGACAAAGGTGCTCGGATCCCCCGGGGGCTGGGTCCTGGTCAGGCCACGCAGAGGAGTCACATCCAGGCAATTCTGGGGTTAGATTTGGTCAGCGGACACCTAACGAAGGGCGGGTGAAAGTGAGCACAGGCTGAGTGCTAATTAGCGTGGCTGATTCCCAGATGCTAATTTGCCATTTCAGGTCAAGGGTCAAAGAAATTAAAGCACAAGAGGGGAAAAACAGCAAAAGAGCCTGAGTAGAGGCAGCCCCTTCCCCTCCAGCTCTTTGCATTGCAGGAATATACTGGGAATGGACTGGGATTAGATGGGGCTCAGCCTGGTGGTGGGGAGCATCTCTGCAGGATCCAGCCCAGGGCATCCCAGGAAGCTGGGCATCCCGGCAGGGACAGGCAGGGACAATGCAGGTGGTGGCTCTCCTGCTGTTGGGGTTTAAGGGCCATCGCTTAATGTGCAAAGGAAAGAAAAAATAATAATAAAGAAAAAACAACCTGTATTGATTTGCCCGAGGCTCCGCGGAGCAGTGAGATCCCACAAGTTTCTATGGAAACAAAATTAGTCAAGTAAAACTCTCAGCGGCGGCACATGGTGAATTATTTACCAGGACAGGCCCCTGGCCATTAGGGGCCAGTAAAAAGATTTAAATGTGATCAGTGCTCGGGCTGCTGGCAACCCTGTGGCACGACCCACAGCCGAGGAGGAGGAAAGTCCCTGGGTTTCCACACCACGTGTGCAGTGAAACCCGCTGGGAAGGTCCCGCATCTCCATCCCCACCTCTGCAGCTTCAGGTGTCCTGGGGGAGAGGACAAGGGAGCCCCAGGGCCGTCCTGTGGGTATTTTGGGTGCAGAAAACACCCCTCTGCCCTCCCAAACAGGACCCCTCGCTTCTCCCTCCTCCCCAGCCCCTCGCTAGACGGCGCGGCAGCGGTGGATGGCATAAGGCCGGTGGAAAGACCCCTCCCCGATGCCCACGCCAGCCACCGGGCACGGCCACCCATCCCTTGGCATCCAGGATGAGCCCGGCACCGGCAGCCCCACTCAGATCCCACAGTCGGGATCGCTGGGAGCCAAGACTGGGAGAAAGAAAGGGACTAATTAAGTTGCAAATGGAGCAGCTCTTTTTTTTTTTTTTTTTTAATGAGTCACTAAGCCATATGGCTGATGCAAGCCATCCCGCCGAAGCACCCAGCCAACAATTGGGGCGCTGCCATTCCCGTGTTGTCCCGGGGCAGGGCCTCACACTGTAATTGAGCTGCTCTTTTGTCCTCCCTCGCGCCGGGGTGACATTGCTCAGCAGAGGAGAACCTGCTGGAAACACTACACCTCGCCAGGGACAGGTATTTAATTAACGCCAATACGTCAGGCCCCTCCTGCAGAAGCATTTCCAGCCGCGAGACCAGGCTCCTCCATCCCCAGCACCACACGGAGGGAGAGAAAAGCCCTCAAAAGCTGAAGTATTGAGCTTGCTCCGTTCCTCCTGCTCCGTCGCAGCACATCACGGCTCTGGACGGAAATTACTCGGGATGCAAACCCGGATTTGATGCCAGGCCAACGCTCAGATAAGCTCTCGGTCTCTGCTCAAGCCCAGCAGCAGGGTCTGCTCTGTGCCAGCTCAGCCCCACTTCTCAGCGGTAAGGGAACCCCAGAGCCCCCCAGCAGAACTTCCTTCTTCCCCTTGCCAAGCCCAGCCACCCAGCTGGGTCACCATTCTTCTTCAAAATCCTATCTGGCTTATCTTTCATTAATTTTAAGTTTGTGTCATTAATTCACGTACAACCCCACCGCCATCCCGTCCCGGTTGCTTTGCACTGGCCTGACCGTGGCAATTGCCAGCCAAGAGAGGTTCAAAACCACAAGGATTTTACAAGCAATGGTCTGGGCTCCAGGAGTCCATGAATCCTCCCCAGAGGTTGTCCCCTGTCCCCCTTATGGCCCTGGCATGTGCTCCCACATGACACATCTCCATCAGTGGGGGCTGGATGGACATTTCCATCCGTCATCTCCCCCTGCCCATGCCCAGCCTGGCTATAATCGACTCCATCACCAAGGAAAATATGAAAATCAGCTTTGGGCCTGCATGTCCCTGCAGCCCATCCAGCCGTGTGCCACGCTCTGTTTTCCAGAGAAAATCTGCCTATTTCCACCCCCCCGGCTCCGCTGAAGCTCGAGGTTTTCCCTGCCAAGCACAGCAGCAAGGGCTCCATGGCCGGCGTCCCTGGGGAAGGCAGGGAGGGCAGGGATCGACGAGCTGTCAGGCAGGAGGAAGAAATACCACTTCCAGGAGCCAGAGCTCATTTCCCAGCAATAAAGCAGACCAGGGCTGGGGGAAAAGCACCACTAATGGGGACGAGCATCCCACCCCACTTCAGCCGCCGATAGGAAAGGTTGCAGCTGGGAAGAATAAAAGGCATCAAGAAATGCTTGGTTTTAAGCAGGAAAGCCCCGGACTGGGCTCAGATCAGACCATAAAGGATCTGCCCTTCCCCACAGGGATTACTGTTGTGGACGATGCCCTCCAAGTGCCAACCTCATCTCTCCGGCTCCTCGCTACAGCTCCTCCAGCAAATGGGGAAAAAAACCCAACATTATTGTTTCCTCACAGGGAGGGGAATTGCTCAGATCAGCATCCTTCCTCAACCTCCCCTCCATCCTCTTCACCCCCATTACCCCCACTCCACCCCCACACTCTGGGGACCTGCAGAAGAGCCAGAGCATCCACTGCTCATAAATACCACCTAGAAACGAAGACCTGAAGTGTTTGTGCTCCCTGGAGTTACTTGTGGGTGGATTTTTATCTCCTTTTCCATCTATTCTGGGTGCTCTGTGGCAAGGTGGTCCTGATGGGCAAGCGGGCAACCTGCCTTCCCTCGGCCAGGCTCACCCACGGCGGCTGCAGGATGTGAGAAAGACATTTATCTCCCCAAACCAAGCCCCAGAAGACAGAGGCAGAACCGCCAGCGACGGGGACCCGCCGGAGCCCGGCCTCGCACACCCGCGGCGGGAGGGGACAGTTCCTGCACAACACTTGGTTTGGGTTTTAAGACACTTGTTTGTTTGTTTGTTTGTTGCTGGGCAACCAAGAGGATGGAAAAAAAAAACCAAAAAAACATCAATGTCATATTGTCACCTATGAGTCACTGCTCAGGGCGGGCTGAGCTGCCCCCCTTCCTCCCGCCATCGAGCACAGGGCGGCCGGAGAAGAGCTCGAGACACCCCAAAAGCAGCTCACCCCACTTCTTGCTGCCTGCCCAACCCTGCCCCAATGCCTTCCCCATCCCTGCGACTGGGGACACCAGTGGCTCGGAGACATTGGTGGCCCGGGGACAACTTTCCAGGCCCTGGAAGGAGGCACAGGAAATTTGCATTTATATCTGCATTTCCTAATTGCGCCTGCGGGTTTCCTGGGGCAGCGGCTGGGTTTGGTTTCCATGGCAGGTTTTGTGTGGACCCCGAGAACCGAGGGAGGCACAAAGGGGCCACAATGGACCTGCCACTCACCCGCATCAAAGGCGGCCGGCAGGGGGGGACGGGGGCACCGGGGATGGGGGGCACCGCAGCCTTTACCTCCCCAGGCACGGGGAGCCCCCCCAGGCAGGGGAGAGGCTGGTGTCGCGGGGACACGGGTGGTTTCGGTGCAGTCGGTGGGGACACGAGTCTCAACCACCATCAAGGTGGCAGCCGCGGAAGTGGCGCAAGAGCCGGACCCAGATGTTCCCCCTCTTCTCACTTCCCGTTACCTCCAGGCAGCTTTTCACCCAGCTGGGGTGGGTTTCTTTCCCCTTCCAACTTCCCTGTTCCATTGAGGGACTGTGAGGGTCCCTACCCCGGCTCATCCAGCTCCTGCGCTCGCCCCAGAGAGACCAGTCTAAACTGGGAAAACCTGCTCCCCAGACCATCTCTGCAAGCCCAGTGCCACCGAGCAGGGGAAACGCTCTGGCCAACATCCCTCTGCACCCTGGCCACGGTGACAGAGACACTGCCACCCCGGCCACACCACAAGAGGGGGACCCGTCACCGCCTCACACGCTTCCAAAGGCCCCGTGTTATTATTACAGGTATTTTTTCCTTATTTTATAGTGGGCAATTATCATCGTCATCATTAGCTCCCACCACCCAGGAGCTTCCCAGCTTCTCCCCACGAGCATCCTATGCTGTCGGCCAGTGAGCGCACCCAGAGGGCTACGGCAGCAGCCCCCTCCCCACACGTCCCACCCCGGGATTTTTACCCTCATGGAACAAGCACCGGGTGAGAATGACCCTCCGGCTCCTCTCCCGACGTTCCCCCCCCGTTATCTTTGCCCCCGCAGGGGGTGTCGGTGCAGGCAGATAAGTACCGAGCGCTCGCTATCGCCCCGGGGAGCCCCGCTGTCTCCCCACGAGCTCTTATCAGAGCCCCCCTGGGGGGAAGGGACCACAGCACCCACGCCACAGCTCGGCCACACCGTGGATGCGGGCAGGGGAAAGGGCTGGGTGTCCATTTTGCGGGTCAGACGCTGCTTTGTTAGGCTTTTTTTTTTTTTAATTTTAAAGCTCTTTTTTTAATAAAACGCTGAACAAGTTTCCCCCAAGACTGGGTGCTTTTAAGATTCAGCCAGACAGGGTGCTGGGCCACCATCCTTTTACCGTGAAAGGTTGGACCTGCTGATCCTCGAGGTCACTTCCAACCTGGTATTCCACGATTCTATCAATTCAAAACTTTCCTGGGAACTTTGCGGCTGGGAAGAGGATGAGGTGCCTTCAACCTGTCTTTGAAGGAGATGCTTTTGGCAATCAGAGGCTCCGGCAGCAAGAAGGGGCTGTGGGCACCCGGGGGTCGGCGTGTGGGGCTCTGCTGGCATCAGGCACATCCTCACCACAGTGGAGACAGGCACTGCCAGGGTGGTTGGACACCACGGTGGGGAAGGACACAGGAGCAGGGTCCACAATGACAGGGAGCGATGAGATGGGCGAGCTGACGATGGGCTGAGTGTCCTCTGTCACAAGCCAAGGCGTCACAAGTCCCCTAGTCCTACCACCAGCACCGACCAATGTCCCCTCCCAGAGGGGGACGGCTCCCCTGGGGTCCCTCTGTCCCACGGCCGGGCTCCAGCCAGGCACTTCCACGGGAAAACCTTCATGAAAATCACAAAAAGCTTCGCAGCGGAGCAGATGCCGCTTCAGCCGGTGTCGTTAGAGATGAATGAGGAAGAGGAGGAGGAGAGGACAGCCAGGGCCTCACCAGCCGTGGGGTAGCCCCACTGGCAGAGCCCCAATCGCAGCCTCAGGGGTCAGCCCAGGACGGCAGGTCTCCCGCACGGGTATCCTCGTCCCCGCACCGTCCCCCACGATTGTTGTCGGTGGCAGCAGCGGGAGGAGGTGTGAGGAGGAGGTGCGACTCCGCTGCTTTTTTTAAAAAAAATAATAAATAAAAAAAAGGAGCCTTTTCCAACCCGGCTGATGAGAGAGAGGGTGCAGCAGGGCGCTGCTTTGAACGGCGACTTCCACAGGCGAGGCGACTCTCAGGCCCTTCTCCGTTGCCACCCACGGCTCGTGGGCAAATCTCAGCGCTGGCCGGGTAGCCCGGGCGAGGAGCAGCCTGGGACGGTGCCCTCCATCCATACGGGGAGACGTGGCCGGGGAGGGAGATTGGGGGGGTCCACAAACAACCCCGTGGCCGGGGGGTGAGCGCCGTCTCCTTGGCACGCCGGGGTCCCTACGCCGCTGGCGATGGCGGGGGGGGCCACCCCCCCAGTGGGACGCAAAGGCCATGGCGTCCTGCGGCGGGATGTCCCCGAACCCCAACCCTCTCCGGAGGGGTTCCGCCCGGGGAGCAGCGATGCTCCGGGGGCAGAGAGGGAAGGGGGTCGGTCCCGAGCTCTGCCGTCCCGCTCCCCGTGCGGGGACATGGGGACACCCCACCCCGCACCCACAGTCCCCCCGAACGGGCTGTTCCCAGGCGGGGCGGCGCCCGCGGGACCCTCCCGGTGCCCGGGGGAGCGGGGTTCCACGCCCGGACGAGGCGAGGAGCCGGGAGAAGCGGCGGGGCCAGGCCTCTCGGGCTGCGGCCCTGACCGCCCGGCTCCGGAGGGGTCTGCCGGGCGCCCGCAACAGGCGCGGCCCCGCACCGGCCACCGGGCCCCCGCCCTAACGGAGGCCGAACCGCCGGTACCCCCCCGCCCGGCCCCACCGCACCGCGCAGCCCCTGCCCGGCCGCCCTCACGCTCCCCGGCGGGGCCCGCCAGGCTCCGGGCCGCGGCCCGCGCAGGCCGGGAGGCGCCGCCCGCCCCGACACGGCCCCGGCCCCGGCCCCGGCGCACAAAGAGCCCCGTCCCGCCTCCCCCTTACCGGCGGTCGGCGCCGCGCTGCGGGGGCGGCGGCGGCAGGCACCAGTCACGCCGGGAACCATGAAAAGCAGCCGGGACGGGAGACGTACGTGGCGGGCGGGGGCGGGGGCGGCCGCCGTGCCCGGCAGCTGGGGGCGGCGCGGCGGGGCCGGGGCCGGGGCCGGGGCCGGGCCGGGGGTGGAGGGGGGGAGCGCTGGGAGCGGGGCCTAGCGGTGGCCGGGCCGAAATGCAGCGGGGACCGGGGGTCGCTTGGGGACCGGATGACACCCCGATCCCGACCTGTCCCCCCCCAACCCCGGGACGGGGAGTTTCCCCCCCCCCCGGGGACAGCGTGGCCGGAGGCCTCGAGGGGTCGGCACCGCCCGGTCCCCTCTGTCCCCGTGGAGGATCCCGGGTCCGGGGCCAGGCAGTCCCTGAGGGGGGGCTGGGAGGGCTCAGGGTCCCCCCACGCTGTCCCCAGGCTTCCCCGGCCGCGGGACCGGGCACCTCTTGCCCCGGGCGGCCCCGGTGCCGGGTGTGGAGCAGCCTCCCGAGGAGAGCCTTCCACGGCCGGGCCTCTGTCTCCTCCCCAGCTCCTCAGCATCCCCGGCTCCTGCGTTTGGGACCCCGCGGAGGCGCGGGGTGAGGAAGAGGAGGGACCGCTCCTGCCCCAGGGGCTCGAACAGGAGAGACACGGATTATAACAAAGCATCGCTTTGACCACGGAGAGAAAGCAGCCGTCTCCGGTACCCAGCGCTCCGGCGGCTGTCAGCTTGCAGCCATACCACCCATCTCCTCTTACTAATCACCAATTTACACAGGGCAAAAACACTTCCCGTTGCGCAGAGACCGGACCGTCACCACGGCGGGACCGGCAGCGGGTGGGTCGGGGCCCCCGCGTCCCACGTAGCTCCCCGGACACGTTGCGGGAGGGATACCCGCCCCCGCCCCGAGCAGGCTGCGGGGTGGTCCAGAGCTCGCAGGACGGCCCCGGGCGCTGAGATTTTTCCCCCAACTCGATGGTTTCCTCCGTGTCTGGCAGCTAAAGGCTCCTGAGCGCCGGTAACGGTCTGTAGGGCGCTGACAAGGAAGACGGGCGTCGGTAAGAGGGAAAAGATTGGAGGGAAAAGATTGGAGGGAAAAGATTGGAGGCAAACCTTCATCTTTCAGCACGTACAAGGGCCACAACGGTTGTTTTCCCAAAGTTAAACGCGGGTCAGCGTCTCCTCTGTGAGCTCTGCCGACTGCAGTCACTCCTGAGCCAGGCTCGTCTTAAAAACGGGTGATTTTAATCACCTTTCTTCCCTCTGCTTCCCTGCTAACGAGGCTGGGAAGCAAAAAGAAATGGGAATAGAAATGCACGAGTATGAAGAATTCAAAATAGCGAATTTAATTCAGCCGGTTCCAACTAAATTGATAATTCCCTGCAAAACAAACCGTGCACAGAAAACACAGAACACAGAATGTTTTTGCCTTGACAGCTGGTGAGAAGGACTAAGGGAAGAGGTGAATGGAGTATTTCTGCCTTCCCTGAAAAACGAAAGGTGCTGTATATTCAAAAAAAAACCCAGGGCTTTAAAAAAAATGCCTCAAATTAGTCCAGAAACCTGAAGAACCGAAAAATTCTTATTATTATTTTTAAAAAATCCTAAACCTGGCTTTCCCAGCAGTTGTTACTTGGGCTGTGAGGTGAAGGCTCTGGCCAGCCCAGGGAGGGAGCAGCCCGGCTGGCTTTCTCTTAGCACTCAAATACTTTTTCCAAACCAATACCAAAAAAGGGTTGTTTCTAGGTCAGGACCTCAGTACTAAATTTTAACCAGGGGCCGAGAGTCGGATCTGAGCACAGCTGTAGAATGGATTTGCCAGAGAAGCTCGGACGTTCTTTTTCTAGTTAGAAAACAGCCACAGAGCCTTGTGCGTTTAAAGGTGAAAGTTATTTTTGACATAAAAAAATCAGCACGTAGTTCCTCTGTCATCCTTCAGTTGCTGCTCTGGAAGCTGCGAGCAAACGATCCAAAGACAAGCAAGAAATATAAACACACTGAATTAAACAAATACGTAGAAGGGGATCAAGTTTTAAGTTTTATTCTGCCCGACAATTAGGAGAGGAAGAGATTTATTTTTACACTATTTATCCTAAAAAGCGCTGTTAAAAACGTCCACTTAAGCACCGAGACAGACCTCGAGGCATTTAAAAACTCAAAGTGCTTTTAATAGCTGCCTTTTGAAAATACTGTTAAATCTATTTTTGAGATGGATAAACTGAGCCACCAATAGAGCGAGGCAGGAGTTTTCAGAAGGACCCAGCAGCGAGAAACTTCTCAACAACTCGGCTCCTTAAAATAAAAAATAAATCAGAGCACTGGATGCTTTTAAAAGCCCGAGCCTTCTTTAAATCCAAATTTTTCCTTCCTTCTGTCTTTTTTTTGTGAATCTAACCCTGACAGCCTCCAAAATTAACCCCTGGCAGTTTGCAAAATATGGCTCCGAGCGACTGTTTCTAAAATAAAAGTGAGGGAAGAGCGAGGAGAACCCGGAGGGGTTTGGCCACCAGCAAAGCCACCCGCTAATCCCCCGGCCCCTTTACGTCACCCGGGATTGCTGCAGCTCAAACAGCTTATTGGGGTCTGGCTGCTTTGCTTTAAACCTCTCGTGGACGAATGTAAACACGTTCAATACTTTTTTTTCTTTTCCCACTCTAAAGAAAAAGTTATTGTGAAAGGTGGTGGCGGGGGGCTATTTTATTTGTGAACAACGGCAAACAGAATTTAACTCGTACGCTCATTTTCTCTCTTATCCGTGATTTTGACGGAACGGAAATCTCCCCAATTTGTAACACTTGGGTGTAACTCTCCAATGGTAAGAGACAGGTTGAATCCCAAACGTCTCCTCACCCCAGAGGAGAAGTGCTCCTTCCAGAAGGAGCTCTGCAAGTGGCGGGGTGTTCCAAATAAAGGAAAAAGCTAAAACTGGCCAAGGTGAAGCGTCTCTGGTTTCCTGGCAGCGTGGGTGGCTCTGCCCAAGGACTCGCTTCCCCGCCGCCCCGGGCCCCGGAGGAGTTTTCCTGCCATTGATCTGTCCCGACTTTCCCCCAGCACAAATCTTTTCCAGGGCAAAAAATTCAACTTTTAACGCCTTCCAGTCGGTGTTTAGCCACGAACCCAACGCTGAAAGCTTTACGGAAACTTCAGGAGTGAAAAAAAAAGGAAACAAACCCCTTATTGAACTCCTTGCAGTTGGTGCCCTGAATGGGCTGGATGGAAGAACCCTCTCAAACCGAGGGCAGCACCAGCCGTCCCCGGACGCTGGACTGGATCCAGCTTAAAAGTTTCCACCAAATAAACTGGGCCAAGCGCATCAGCTGCATAGAAACCAACTGGGTGGAACGGGAGCATCTGTTCTTCACATCCACCCTTTTTTTTTTTAGTGCCTTAACTTGCCGGTGCCGCAGGGCCACGAGTTGCCGGGCAAATCCCTCCTCGTTGCCCAGCTTTGACCCCCCTCACCACCCCCCAGTGTCACCGAGGAACAAGGCACCGCGCGTGGGAGAAACTACTCCAGCAGGCAGGTTTTTGTTTGTCGGAAAAAAAATAATAAAGATAAACCAAAACCAAAAAACCAGCTTAATGTATTTTGTATGATGGCATTACAGAGCAGAATGAATGTCTGTATCGAGACAGCGGAGGAGCACACACCTCGGAACCATTTATACACAGTACAAAGCAAATGTTTACCCAAGTACAAATGAAACAGGTTGACAATTAGCTAATGTAGCTTTTGTGGACATAAACCAGGTACAATCGAGCAGAACCAACATGAATAAATAAAATAAAAAAAAAAAAAAAAAAAAAAGGAAACAGCCCTTTTTCTAATGCCGTGCTAAGAGCACCGTGGTTAGTGGTTTGGGAAGCCTCTGTCACGCTGAAAGATTTCCTCCCCGGTGTTTAATGTGTTTATTCTACGGCCACGCTGCCCGGAGGAAGATAACAGGGGCAGGGCAGGCAGAGGGCCCCGCTGTCAATACTGCAGCCATGGACAACATACAGCCAAGTCTCACACCTGTTTATTGGAGGTAATCCATAGAGAACCACTTCTCGTACACATTTTCATAGCGGCTTTTAATGCTTTTGGGTTTGGTTTTGGTTGGTTTTTTTTTTTTTTTAAGCTCAGGGACAGCCAAACTCCACCTAAGGGTAATCTCTGCAACTCACCCAGATCCAGCGGGTTAGACCTACCATGGGACACTGGTGGCATTGCCACAGGTGACAGAGACACGGGTGACAAGAGATGGCTTGGAAACTACACATCCCGCACGCGGGGCTGGCTCTGGGCTGGGGGGAGAAAGGGGGAAGGGGGTGTTTGCCGGGGGGCACTGGACTCACGTGCCTCCTTTGGGGCTCAGCCCCCGCCACGCAGCTCCCTGCACCCAACGCTCCACACAGTGCAAAAACGAAGACCTCGACACAGCTGGAGTAAGAACAGTGGTAACAAAGTCATAGCTACATATTCTTCTCTACATTTTTGTTTATTGAGACAAACTAATTAAAAGGCACAAACATAGGGCATATGTTTACATGGACATTATAACAAACATATACATTAAAAGTGTAGGAATGTGTTTCCTTTCTGCTAAACAGAAAGTTCCTAAGCTTTTATATATACAAAAGTTGTACAATTTGATGTCCTAAAGTACAAAAGATCATTTATAAAATTATTTTACACTAAGCTCTATTTTTATTTTATTTTTTTTGTTTGTTTTTTTTGTTGTTTTTTTGTTTGTTTGTTTGTTTGTTTTACTATGTAGTCCAAGCCCCTAGACCAGTTTCACGTAAGGATACAGATACCTGTCACCTGGGCCAGCAGCCCTGGCACCGCTGCTGGCGCTGGCACGGCCGGGCGGGAACGGAGCGGTCCTTTTGGACTAGTCGGTCCTGCTAGCACTCTGTGAAAATGCACACACACTAATCTCCATAGCTGTCAACTTCATCCAGATAAAAACACCTCGACTGCAATTTTATTTTATTTTATTATTATTTTTTTTTTTTTAATGTAGAGTCTTGGGTTTAGGGTGGTTTTTTTTTTTTTCTCTTTTTTTTTTTAAACAAAGTTTTAAAAAGGTGAATATGTGACATGATAGTCTAAAAAGTATATCTGTTTCCCTAGATTTTTGCTTTCTACTTTATGTACAGATAAACAGGTTAAGAAATAAAAAGCACATGTAGCTTAAACATGTGTGACCATTTGTGGAGAAGTTCTGGGCTGGGCAGTTGGAACCATCACCCCAGAACTCCCACAAACTGATAGAAATGTGTTAACACAATAGAAGAATAACGTAAAAATGATGATGTTTGCAAATATTTACAAAGTTGAACAGATTTGCACAACACTTGATTAAGAAATAGGGGAGAAATTAAAAGACGCTCTCTGCTTGTCCTGGAGGGGCATCCTACCTAGTTAGTGGTTAGAATAAAAACTGTATACAATTTAATATAAGACAAAACTTCTAGTGAACAACTAACACGTCTGTCCCCTGCTGTAACACCAGCAGGCTCTGACTGGGAGGCAGGGGGCATAAAAATCATACCCGGTGCCTCCAGAATCTTCCAGCTTAAAGCAATTATTTCTTAAGTTTCAAAGCACTCCTTTTGCTCCTAGGTAAGAGTCCCATAGGGGTCTGACTGCTCAGAGACCATGTTTACAGACATCTCGACTCCTCTTCTGTCAGCCATGGCTGTTTCTCACCAAACAATAACAGTTTGGGTTTTTTTAAAAAAAAATGTTGACTACAATGCTATATTCCCTTAGGGTAATATGTTGGGTAATATTTACATCTCCAAATATCAGGTCACAATCCCTATTATATGTTGAAGTTAGAATGATAATTTATCATATGCTTTGCATATCAGAGCTGGTATCACCTTTCCCATAGGGAATGCTGCCTGAAATTATCATATTCCCAAAGGTAAAATGCATATTTTCTCCAAAATGCATTTTTTTTTTAAATGACAACATTGTAATGCATTTACTCATTAAAAAAAAAAAAAGAAACAAAACATCAACACAGACAAAGATTCTACACTAGCTCAGAAACAGTGGACTTAACGACTGTTAAATTTAGCCATCTGCCCTGTTAAAGATACAGAGGGCTTTGCTAGTGTTTAGATTAAAATAATTTTCTAAGTTATAATTTGGGGGATAAAACATAAAACTGTTTTTTAATAACTTTTTTTTTTAAAAAAAAAACAAAAACTCTGGCAAGTAAGTATCTGCTCTAATTCAGCATCAGTCAGCTACAAGGTAAAACTTACTTTAAATGAAGTGCTCCAGTGAAACTCAAGTTTGAACCACATGAGCCAAATCAACAGGGGAAGATGCTACTACGGTCTCTGATGGTGCATGTTGCCCCAGTGTCTTAGTCTGAATTTATTATTAACTAAAACAAAACAAAAAAAACCAACAGGAAAAAAAAAAAAAAAAAGCCCAACCAAACAAAACCCAGAAAAGAATTGCTGGTAAGGATTCCGTTTTAATCCTTTTTAATACTGTTTAGAAATTCTTTACCAGGGAGGAGACGTGGGCAAGGCCTGGGGCAGGAAAGGCATGCTCTCTACAGGTCTCATGGCTATATTTAAGGGACCAGCCAACGTCATCGGGGTGGGGAGGTTCATGGGAGATGTTATGGTCACGGGGTGCGCTATGTTCACTGGAGCGGTTACCGGGGTGGGTAAATTGACTGGTGTGGTGAGCGTTAATGGAGATGTCATGGATAATGGACTTGTGATAGTTACAGGATGCCCTAAGTTCATCGGACTGGATATATTAACTGCACTTGATACATTTACTGGACTTCTCATGCTCATTGCAGCTGCCACTGTGACTGGGTTTGTGATAGTCCCAGAAGCCACAGAGGACGTTATATTGAATGGAGTAGTAAGAGTCACAGGCGTAGTAGCAGCAGTGGAGGTTTGGCACAAGTTAGCAGCTTCTAAAAATGAGACATAAAAAGACAAAAAGTTTTTAACACATAAAAAACCATGGACAAGATTTAAAGTAAAAAATAATAAAAAAAAAAAACAAAACCAACCAGAAACAAAAACCAAACAAGAACAAGGTACAAATTCTGGAATATTTTTCTTTAGGAATTATTAGTAAGTTAAAACTGTTAACATTCTATAGCCTATAAGAAATACAAACTCTCATGCAGTTCATTTCAATTTTTTTTTTTCCTGAGAAGTCAAGCGAGGTTGTCTTACAAAGAGGATTTCCATGTTCATAAAAACAGTATCGTACAATCAAAAAAATCCTCCCAAGAGGAACATTATAAATAGAGGAGAGAGTGTACATACCGAATGGTACGTACTCTATAGCCTTCTCAAAGGTGAACTGACATTCTGTGAAGGTTTTAAAAAGTCATTATTAGGGACTGATAAGCAAAGCTCGTTTCAATATTTACCTGCTTATTTCAGTCTTAATTATTGCTACTAAATCTGATCACCACACTTCTACTTAGCAATTTTCAAGGCTACCCATCTACCGACCCCCATCATCTCCTCAGCTTTCACGTAAGCCACAGCTCCACACCAAGTTGTTCTGCGGGGTTTGGGGTTGGTTTTGGGGTTTTTTGACTGTGTTTAGCAGTAAGCAGGACTGCAGTGCCTGGGGGGAGCGGGAGGGTGGCTGGGCATCCATCAGCACCACCTGCCGGCTGCCCGCACCAGAGGGAACCGAAAACAAAGGCGGGTAAAGGGAAGGGAAAACTCCTGGAGAAACTGATTTAAAAAAAAAAAATATATATTCTACATCAACATTACGGCACTTCTAAGCCATGTCTTATTCCACATTTGTAGGGTAGGACACCAAGCTCAGTCTACACCCACGTTTCAGGAGGTAAGCCAGGAGCAAAGAGTCCACTCTTGCCACTGGGGCAATACAAATGCACCAAGACAGAGTTAACTTTGAAAGCAACATTAGCCCCATTCAAGGGTTACTGTTGGTTCTTCAAAGTCCATATCTAGGAGGGATGGAAAGGAAGGGAAAGAATAAAAAAAAATAATAATAATTTGTGAAAATAAATAGTATTGGACTAAAAAAAATTCTATCTAGTGTGGTAAAGGCAAGACAAGGGGTGGCACTAGCAGAGGAGAACCAGCGTGGAAGAGCAGCCACGAGGCATGGCACTGACTGGTCTAGCTTCACCTTCCAGCACAGCAATACGCAAAGTTACAGCCCACCCCATGCCCCTTCCCCAATTAAATTAAGCTAATATCATCAATCTCACAATGCTGCTCCCCACCCACCTCCCTCACCCACCGTTCTGGCCAAGCCCACCATTTCTGTTAAAGCATATCCAATAAATTCAGTAAGAAAGGAAGAGGGAACAAAACACAGGGAGCACAAAGCTCAGATTTTCTAAATCTGACACCCATTTGCTTTATCAATTTAGTGGCCTGATGATATTTAATGTTTCTCTTATCACTACATTTTAACATGAATAAGCTGTTTCTACACTGACTGATCAGAGAATTCAATTCAATTGGAATAACAATCAAGGCGAAAGGAGCCAGCAGGCTACTACACAGGAAAGACAAAAAGTGAAGAAACTGAAAGGAAGTTTAGGAGAAAAGGAAAAAAAAAAGAGTCAGTCAAAATCATTTATTACTAAATGCAACTGGCGAAAAACAGTTAAGCAGTCACCAAGAATTTCTTCTCAAACATGTAATCCAGGAGAGTCACACGACAGGCATTAGAAATCAAACTGTTGTAAAAGAAAAAACTAGCGGTAACAGGAGACTTTCAACTACTGTAACTCCTGAAACAACCTATTCCTTAGAAAATGAAACATGGACCAAGAGCAGGAAGCCATTCTACTTCAACTACAGCAGCACAGGGATGGGTAGGTTCTGAGGTAGCAATAATGGAAAACACTACCACTTATTAGTTAATTTTGTAATGAAAAGACAGAGCAGAGATAGAAACGCAAGTTCTGTGAGTTCCAGAAAACACTGCAAAGCCAGTTATGTGATGATAAAGCAAATGGAATAAACTGGAAAAGGTGAAAGGGACACAGAAAGCACCCACATGCAAACTGATAATGACACAACAGAGGGTGGGGTGTGTGTATATATACATAGAGATATATATATATATGCACACAAGTTAACAACTGGTAAATATGCATAAACACAGCTAAAAACCACATGCAAGTCAAAAAGCACACTCTTGCCTTGGAGCAGACACAAACACCCCTCTATAATTGACGACTGCTACATACACACTCAAGCACAGAGACCAAAGGGAAGTAAGTAATGAGTTCATTTACAACAGCCTAATTTCGGTCGTGTTACCCTCCTGGTACTTTTTAGCTACAACTTCTAACATCGAGAATGCAACTCTCCTCCTTTTCTGGCATCTTAAACCCCCTGTGTTACTGTCAACTCCAGTATCTTATAAAACCAGGACCATAAGTAGTGGTTTGTTTTACCTTTCTTCCTTGCTTTGACGGCCTCTTCCCATAATCTCAGGGTCTCTACCTGCTTTCCAGGCCAACTTGTGACGTGTTGCTGCTGCTGCTGCTGTTGTTGTTGCTGTTGTTGTTGCTGCTGCTGTTGCTGCTGCTGCTGCTGTTGTTGTTGTTGTTGCTGCTGCTGTTGCTGCTGCTGCTGCTTCTGATTGCTGGTCTCTTCACTCATGCATGCTATGCCAATTAAGTAAGAACACAAATTCACCTTGAAAAGTTACTCTGTTTTTCTGCTGAGATGACAAAGGCTTCTTCCAGTGTGTGTGGAATCGCACAGGATTCCGAGAGCAAAAATCACAGAGGTGTTTAAAACCACATCATTAATTCTGCGCTTTATAAAACTACTTTTCCAAGATCTAAAGGCCAAAAATATAAGTCAGGCACATCTGCTTTCACTGCCAAAAATGAACTTAGTTTCTGATTGTTTTGTTTGTGTTTTAGGAAGAATGAAATCCAAGACTACAGAGAGTCTCTAGAATTTCACTTTTTCTAAAACTCAACTCCATTTAAAAAAAAAAAATCCTTCTTATTTTTTACTTGCTTTTACTTTCTATTGCAAATACAGCTTTTAAATGTTCAGTTTACCTTTACATCCCAGAACAGCATGTAACTACTCTGGCCACGCTACAGCTCATCATTTCCACCTCCAACAAGTGCTGTAAATGCCCCACGTGAACTGGTTCAGCACCACCAACCCCTGGGAAGCCAGAGCTGTAACCCTAGACCTTGAAAACTACTTCACATCCAAAATTCGTATTATGGTCAACAATCAGGCATTTTAGACATGCCCAGTACCCTCTAATTAACCAGAAGTAATAGGAACTGTGAAGATGTTGTGGATTAATACTGTTTAAAGGGCTTTAAGGACAAAGTTTCTAAAGACATTCTTCTGAAAACTTGTCTTTCATCAGTAACCATGAGGGTTAACTTAACTTACAGGTATTTTAATAGGGAAAATTTGAAAGTCAAGTCTTCATTTGCCTACTAGGCACTCCCAGGTTGAGGCTTCAGCACTTTCACAGAGATAAAAACTAGAAGGAACTATTACAAACATCTCATTTGGACTCCTGCACACTGCCAATTAAATGCCAATTAATGCCCAAAATATATCAGATCTGGATTTAAATGCTTTTCTCATCAGTTCCTGACAGAGGCAGGAATCCCTGACCCCCAGGGGCAAAGCTCAGAGAAATCTTTCTCCTAAATTTGATGAGCTTTAGATGAGGCTTCAAACCTGAAATCTGTCAGACCTCAGCAGTTCTTAAATATCCTAAAGTCTCCAGAATTCTCTGTTGGACTTTTAGGCCAGAACCGTTCAGGATGCAGCACTGCAGTTAGAAGCTGAGAAAACCTGGGAACTAATTCTGACAAATTGCGGGGCGTTCCTGAGAGATAAGAGCACAGTCTATCAGCAAACCCGTTCCACGTACACCAATTCCTGAGCTGAAGAAGATCCTCTATCAAATATCTATTTTTAATAGGCGGGAATACCCAGCCTGATGGGCGTGTTCCTGCATTCTACCGTAACCAAAGGCAATTCCCTTTGCAAACACATTTGTTATTAGAAATGTTTTTAAAACGTTCACCTACTTTTATTGATGCCTTGTTTACAGGTATTACAGTTGATACTTTGGCTCTGCCCGTGTGTCTTTAAGTGGCTGGTGATATATGCTGCACTCAGAAGTTTACCACAGATATTACACGATACCTTTCCTTCATGGCGCACCATGTGTGTCCGCAGTCTGTCTTTGGTGGCAAAGGCAGCAGTGCACGTCTACGTGAAGAACAACAGTTACACTTGAGGCACAGACAGTGTCCTTACAGCACCAATTACATGCCCACCCTAAGCCGATTTTACCTCGCGGGTGCAAACAGCATCCTAAGCATATTGACAAGCTTAAGTTTTACTTGGATTTATACAAAAACCAAAATCAAACTGCTAAACAGAGACTGAAAACGGAACTGGCTTCTCTAACTTTCTTACAATAGCGGGTTGCCTTATCTGCCAAAGCAAGAGAGGGCTTAGGAAAAAAAAAACACAACAGCCAAAGTTGTTTTCTGATACAATGTTACTGTACAAATGGGAACCTGATATCTTAAATTGCTCAATTACTTCTGTTCCTGTCCAAATAGGAACAAGGAAACAAACCCTTTTGCTAACGCTATTCTTTTTACACAAGACTTTTATTTAATATGATGAGTCACTAAAACACAGGTTGGAACACGTGTGGGGATATTCCAAGAGAAAGAGTTGATTGTCTGGGGGCAGTCAAGTTATTTCTCTTATCCTCAGTCATCAACTTTTGACAATTTGCTTTCAGCTTCCAGCGAAATAACGGATCTAGATTCAACTATTCCAACACATTTTAAATGGATATACTGAGAAATACATCAATTTAATAAGAAATACAATTTAATTTAAATATGCTGAGAAACACGCTGCACACATTACTCCAGCAATGAGCACTGAGCTGAGGATGCTGTTACAATCCTGCTACTAAGTTAAGCATATCCTAAAACAGTGCATCTATGTTGTCCTCCAAGAAAGCAAAAAGCCTCTAATCTTCCTAGAGAAACAGCCACGGCCTCCTTTGAAACTGCCCCTGTGCTTACATCACAACTGCAGCACTGTGGGTATGTAAGGAGGATGAGACTTTATTCCTAAACTTGGTTTTCAGAGAAAAGTCCAGGAGCAAACGTGTTTCTGGGACGATCGTTCACCCGAGATTTTAACAATACAACAACAAATTATTCTCAATAAATCATTTTAGCCCTTACTTGGCATTTGAAGGGTCTCTCTGTTGAGTGAACGTGTTTAACGTGACAGCTTAAATGATCAGGCCTGCAAAAAAAGAGAGGGACAGACAAGAAAACACATTCTTTTACAAATCCATAGCAAGGACACCTGGGCCGGCGGTGCTGAGCGCTGCCCTGAGGACCCCCCCTCCCCCTGCGCGGCAAAAAAAGACAGACCCCCCCCTTCCCCAGGCAGGGGTTTCGGCTCCAGTAACACACAGTTACGCTGAGCCCCAACCTGCACTTTAAAGCTTCTCCGTGCCCTTCTTACACGTGGTACGTTTGGCTGCACCGGGTGTGAAGGAGACATGAAGAGCACTAAAGGGTGAGTTTTTCTCTGTTGCAAGCAGAGACCAAGAGGGGCAGCAGCACCACAAGCTCCCCCGCGGTGCTCTGCCCGTACCCCCCCCCCCCCAGCTCCGAGCCACGGAGACGCTTCCCTGCCGTGCCCCGATCGGTCATAGACCTTCACAAAGGGGCTCCGAGGTCACCACCAGCGACACACACACGTGTCCTACGGGACCCGGATGAGGTCACGACATCATTTTAAAAGGTTCCGCTAAAAGCGCGACCGCTTTTGGCCACCACCAGTGCGGCCTGGATAGAGACCCACGCCCTAGAGGTAAACAAGGCTCTTTATCCCCTCACCAATCTTCTAAGATGTCAGGTTCTCCTAGCCCCTGGCTATGATAGCTTAACCCTTCTTGGTTATGAAAAGCCAACACTTGAGCTCGCCTGGGATTTTCTACATGGTACCTCGAGAAGCCTTTTCCACAAACACCACAGGTGTACGGTTTCGTGATGCCACCTTCGTGGGACCTCACGTGGTAGGTCATGCGATCCTTTCTCTTGAAGCGCTGATTGCAAATTGGACATTCAAAGGGTTTTTCATCTGAGTGGGACAGCTTGTGCCGGTTGAGGTGGTAGACATCCCTGAAGGCCTTTCCGCACATCTCGCAAGCGTGGTTCTTCTTAACGGGCTTGCTGGGCTTCTTCACCGTCTGAGTCACCGCCATGGCCGTGGCGCCGGCAGTGCTGCTGGGGTTGGTGGCAGAGGAAGACGTAGTGACTGTGGACAGGATGCCCGCGATGGTCGAAACCAAGGAACTTCGGCTGTTGTCACCAGCGATGGTGGAGATAAGGGGCACCATTGTGGTGGGAGTTTTCTTTGGCCGTGACACTAACTTTATCCCTGTGTGGCAGGACTCGTGACGCCTCAAATGGTAGCTGTCCCTGAAAGCTTTGCTGCAGTAAGTGCACACAAAGGAGGTTTTAGGTTTTTCCTTTTTAATCCCAACAATAGCATCCTTTAATGTTTCTGGTGCAGGCTGAGGTTTCTGCGTTATTGGTAAGGGCAGAATCGGCTTCTGATCGGGTGGCTCAACAGCAGAGCTCAGGAGAGGCAACAAACTGTTCTGTGCTGCCTGCTGTTGGTGGTGGGAGGCCTCGTGTGCCTAAAACCAAACAGTCACACTTAAATTCTAGCGACGGGCCGCTCGCTCGGACACGGCGAGAACATTTACAAACGACAGGAAAGCGCATTCTTAGACCCAAAGCCATTGAAGCAACGGCTGGAAAGCGTTAGAGGATTTGGGTTTTTTGGCCAGGGTAAAGCGCTCGCGCCGCGCAGAGGCTGTGGGAAGTGTGGGAAGGCAGGCAGCAGAACAAGCAAATAATTATTAAGTTTCCGGAGGGCAACATTTCTTTATGGAAAACAACTAGGTGCTTGTCAGATCTTTTACTAACGCGGCGTTTGATCTTTACATAACAGATAACTTGTTTTGCTAACGATCCTATCAGATGTCACCTCGGGACTATCTTGGGAGCGTACGAATGCACTGATGGGAGGTGCAAAATCAACGCCCCCACCTTTAAACCCGGCTCGGTGCGGGCTGAGAACCGAAGCGCGGCCGGAGAGAGCCAGAGGTGATAAGGCTTCTTATTTAAACAAGGCGTTCGTCCCAGCGTGTCAGCACCGAAACCAAAGCAACCCGAATCGAGCGCCGGCTAAAGCCACCTTGCTATTTTGAGCAGGTTCCCACCGCAGGTACAGACTGACCACTGCGCGCCCTGTGTCTGGAGACTAAGCAGAACAGCCGCATGTTCTTTTTCTCTTCAGCAGCAGCTGCTCTGGGGCAGGAAGAGAAGCCAATCGATAAGCACTGGTAGACACCTAGAGATGCTGGAGAACACAGTTGGGGGGGGGGTGTCAAAACAGCCCATATCACCCAGAATCGGTGGGAGATGGTTGTAGGAGGAAGGAAACTCCCCCCAGAACACGCCAAGCCCCGCTCAGCTGAGCTGCTCCGCGCTGCTCTACGTCCCGCCTGCGACAGGCGTTGCTTATTCTAAGGCAGAAAACACTGTGATTAAAACTCCTCCAGTCGGACTGGGACAAACCTCTAGCAGATACAATTTTAAAGTGGTTTAGAAACCACACAGAGCAATTCAGCCTAATGGAGCATTAAAATAAATCACTCTAGCACCTTAAGCCAGTTTAAGCGCATCTGTATTCAAGATGTGCCTCGGTCTCATCAGGCCAGTTTTAAATCAGTCTCGTTAATAACACAGCGTCCCAGGGCTGAGGCTGAGTTTGGGGAAACTTGTGCTCCCGTTCGATCAGCACCGTGGCCTTCCAGGACTGCTCCCCTGAGCTCTCCTTCGCTAAACAACACAACTCCGGGCTGCGGGAGCTGAATAAGACAGGGTGCTCGGCCTGCAACCCCCACCTCCTCTCATTTTACCTTGGTGGAGGATGGACAACTTCACAAAATGCACTCTTCCTACGCCAGTCTTCCTCACCTCATCCTCTGGAGAAATCACTATTTCTAAAAGCTCACTTTGGGGCTTTTTCTTAGTTGCATCCGAGCTCTGGACGCTTTGCACCCCCTGGGTGTGACTGTCCCTCGGCCACAGACAGGCTCCTGTCACCTCCTGTCACCGCACAAGCCCTGGATCACTTCAGCCACTCATTCTTCAGGAGAGCGACACGGGTGATCTTTGGATAAAAGCCACCAGTGGCTACAAACACCAGCCCCCGTGGCTATGAATACGTGCTCCCTAACACTCCAAGCCTCTCTGACAGGAAAACGCTTCACGAGGGAAAGCCCGGATCCGGGGTGATAACAGGAGACAAAACTTGTGGGAATGGTTAGGAGCCAGACCAGCCCGGCCGCTTTTATCTGCATTTTACATCCCATCCGTGCCGGAGCTCGGGATGCAACAGGTCAATGAAGGTCCCCACCCCGCGCCGGCCACAGCCGCCACCTCAAACAGCCCAAGGGGCCGGACTGCAGAAATGTGGCCAAAAAGGCAAAGGCAGAACTCTCCCGGGGGCCACGCTGCTAAATCAGGGCACGGCACCACCTCCGGCTTCTCCGTCAGAGCTTCTGCCTGACTTGGGTGACAACCCCGGATTTTTCAACCATTTATTTCCCGTGCTTTTTAAGAAATGACTGAGACATCTACAGCGCACAGAAAGGACGGAGTACGTACAATACACACGGAAAGTACAATATTAAGCAAGTTGTGTGCTTAAATACAATTTTAATTTTAAAAAATTCCGAAATGTATTACAGCCAACTTTAAATAAGCAGAAAACAATGTCGTTTAACTGCAGGAGGAGACACTAAGAGCACCTAAGGATAGCTCCAGAGATACAGTTTCAAAGGCAGAGCTAACAGATCGGATAATAGAGAGCCCAAATCCTTTGGACCGGGTTCAAACTTAGGCGGTTTATGGATATTTTTAAGCCTTAAAAGAGTCATCAGCACTTCGAGGTAACGATGCACTTATTCCTACGCAACCGGTAAGGGTCGGGGGACACCAAGCCATGTATATTCATAAGGCTACAGGCTACGAAGCCACTGCTTATATAATTGTGCTTATCTGGGTTCCCAGCGAGCCGGCCTCAGGAGCAGCGCCATCTCTCTAACCACCCTCTGCAACAAGCACTATTCCTCACTCTCCGAGCGCTGCTGGCATCAAAGTCTTCTTTAAAAAAAAAAAAAGATCAGGCAGTATTATTTTTTTAATTTTTTTTTTTTTTTTTTGAAGTGGCTGTGGGAGAAGGAGAGGCAGCACCTGCTACACGCCTCTCGCCACTCATTTTATCCCGGCACCGAGCAGGGTTTTTACTTGACCCAGCATTAATGTCAAGTGAACATTTTTGCAATATTTTCATCGCCTGGGTCAGGCTCTCTTGCAAAATATCCTCGCTCTAGCACTAATTTTTTTTTTTTTTCCTTCTTCTGGGGGACAGTAAACAGAAAAAAGCCCAACACTGCAATTGGTGACCCGGAATGGTAGCATGTGGCATTGTGAACTTCCAATGCCAGAGGCTAAAATATTTTTGCGCTCCAGCCTTAATGCGAGAGCAACAAATTAGCATGAGTCATATCTTGAACACTCCGTTTGATGGATGATTCCTCCTCACATTAACAGATACAACTTTCACTTTCCCAGCAGATACTAAGAGTGGTTTTCAAAATATGCATTTCAGGGACTAATAATATCCAAACAAGAACTGCTTATTCAGTCTCACAAGCGTTGCTTTAAAAAGATACAATTCATCCAAACGCCACCTAAACACAATCAAACAACTTTATTTGGCAAGAGCAATTGACAGTCCCGGATCCCACTGCTCGGGAGACTAAAATGAAGACATCACAACCTCCTCTAAAGTTGTCATTTTTGCTAAAAATTACAACTTTACACACCCCGGATTAAGCCGTCCCTTAGAAATCCTGTCACAGCTGAAAAACACACACTTGGCAAAACTCCCCCTTTCCCCCCCTACCCCAAAGAACGAGCGTGCATATTCACTCACTGGCATTTGTGATTTAACCAAAAATTAAATATTAGGAGGGGGGCCGGGAGGGGCTTTTAAATCCACTTTTTATTCCTAGTTTTAACTATTTGGTCGGACCTTGGCTGAAACGCTGACGGGGAGAAGAAAAACTTCCAGTCCCATCCAGGAGAATCTCACCAGCGCTTTCCACTGGCTGCGTTAGGATGCTCAGCCCCGAAATCCTCAGTTTTAACAAAATGACTCGAGAAACAATATTTGGCATTTATTATGAGGTCTTAAAAGCTTTATTATTTGGGGGGAAAAAAAAAAAAAAATAATCAGAGGAAAATTTCCACGTCACAGCTTTACGAAGATGCTTCCAAGCGGCACAGAGCTGAGTACGTCAGGAAAGTGAACTGCTGACTCCTTAATTAAAAGCAGCAAAGCCTACTCCTAAATCAAAGCGTGACATCCCTGTTTCAAAATACAGTACTCTCCAAAAAAACAGAGGCCAGCAGCAAGAGGCTGGACACGGACTTGAAAGTATTACTTGGCATTTTGTTAGGGAGGTTGCTGCTACACCATAGTGCCAGCCTACAAATAATTTCCCCTCCAAAACTCCCATCTGGGAGGCAGGAAAGCGATAAACCAGCCCCGACTCGGAGGGAGATGGCCCTAAAGTAAGGAGATTAACTTCTTAGCGTGAAGTTTCCTACGTACGAATCACAACTGCCCACTAGAGTGAGAAATAATTCACAAGACCTCAGCCAAACTCCGTGGCATCACCCGCCTCCATCACCAAAAGGGAAAAACCCAGCACCCGGCTCCCGGTACCGGCTCCCGGGAACATTCCCGGCGTGTTTTGGGAGGCAAAAGCAGCCAGGCGAGGGACTGACTCATCCCCCGGGACTCGCAAGGGAATAATTCTTCCTCTCTAAAGGAACGGGGCCCGCTCGTGGCGGATTTATTCATTCAACTCAGGTTTTTGAACTCGTGTCACGGGTTGGGTTTGGGTTGAATTCCGAGGAGGACAGTGAGTAAGCGAGTGACGGCCGCCGGGAACGTGCAAAGAGGATTATTTTACCTTGAGAAAGGTGATGGGTGGGCCTTTTTTTTTTTTTTTTTCTATTTTTTTGCTGCTGCTGCAATTTCTATATTTTATGTTTTCAAGCTCAAACGGAGCAGGAGGCATCAGAAAACAACCTGGCGTGAAAGGGCTCGGCTCACAAAAGCCAAGGAAGGAATTATTTTTTTATTATTTTTTTTTTTTCGGTACATTGGATTTTCTTCGGAATTACATAAACAGCCGTGGTTTTAAGTCAGTCTTTCGCAGACAGAAGGGGGGAAAATTGTGACTCAGTTGGCAAAGGGAGGGGTTGCACACTCTGCCGTCCCTAGTCCTCCTGTTACCGTTAGCATTTCGCCAGTTTTTACAGAAATCCAGCCCGCTCGCGTCCTATTTTAAAAGAAAACAAGCTCCCTCGTCACCCGGCCCCTGAGTCAGGCTGTTTAAAGAGGGATTAATTTATTCTCCCAGACACGGTGTTTGTTCCATCGGGGTTTTGTTCGAGCCCGGTGGAACGGCAGGGTTGGGGTTTTTTTTGTTTTGTTTTTTTGTGTTTTTTTCTTCTTGGCAGGCGGGGAAAAAAACAAGCAAAAAAAATTAAATATTTTTTTAAAAAGCTTTTTTTTGGGGGGGGGGGGGAGAAGAGAAAAATGAAAAATAAGAAAAAAAATAAAATATAACCATATAAACACTGCCCTCTTTTAAAAAAAAAATCATTAAAAATGAAATAAATAAATAAAGGGAAAAACACTGCGGGGCGGCGGCGGGGAAGGCGGGCGGGGAGAAAGTGCAGGGAGCAGCGGGGCCGGGCAGCCGCTGCCCCGGGCGGGCCGGGCCGGGCCGGGCCGGGCCGAGCCGAGCC
>BJBW01003646.1:215148-231167 GCA_004320125.1 Scolopax mira
AGTTTAAAACAGCATCCAGAAAAAAAAAAAAAATACAGACCTGCCCTTCGTCAGAAGGAAAACTCCCAGAGTTCAGCAGAACTGCCAAGTTTTTCAGGTTTAAATTTCCACCAGGGAGATGGAGGCAGCTGGTCCCGGCAGCCTCTGGGCAGCCCGGCCGGGGGAACGCTCTGCCCAGGTGGACATCTGCGTGGCCCGAGCTCCTCAGGATCCATCACGTCATGGGCTCCACGGAGCACAGCCCAGTCATGCAAGAAACGGGTATTTTTCCAAAAAAAAAAAAAAAAATTCTCGCCGCAGCGTGGCTGGTTAGCTGACTCACAGAAATATGAAACGCACTTCAGGGATGAATTAAAGCTATTAGAACACAGAGGTAATTACCCATGTGAACAATGCCCTTCTCACCTCTTCAATGATTACACAAATTAACATAAAATTATGTTAATAGCCCCGCGACTGTTGGGCATACACACAGCTCTCCACTTGGGATGGGATGAGCAGCCAGATGAGCCCGGACCCGTGCCCATCCCATGGACCTGTTGGGCTCCATGGACCTGCCAGGCTCCTTGTCCATCCTGCAGACCTGTTGGGCTCTATGTCCATCCCAGGGACCTGCCAGGCTCTGCGCCCAGCCCATGGATCTGCTGGGCTCCATGTCCATCCCACAGCTCTGCCAGGCTCTGTGCCCTTCCCATGAACCTGCTGGGCTCCACGGACCTGCTGGGCTCTCTGTCCATCCCATGGCTCTGCTGGGCTCCATGCCTGCCCCATGGACCTGCTGGGCTCCATGCCCATCCTGCAGCTCTGCTGGGCTCCGTGCCCACCCCAGGGACCTGCCAAGCTCCGTGATCATCCCACAACACTGCCCAGGCTCCATGGACCCACCAGGCTCCATGCCCATCTGTAGCTCTGCTGGGCTCTGTGCCCATCCCAGGGACCTGCCAGGCTCCATACCCATCCTGAGGACCTGCTGGGCTCTGCGCCCATCCCAGGGATCTGATGGGCTCCAAGTCCATCCTGCAGATCTGCCAGGTTCTGTGCCTGTCACACCGGGCTCTGTGCCCATCCCAGGGACCTGCCGGGCTCCATGCCCATCCAGCAGACCTGCCAGGCTCTGTGCCCATCTCACAGCTCTGCCGGGCTCCATGGACCTACCAGGGACCTGCCGGGCTCCGTGTCCATCCCGGGGGAAGGCTGGGGCAGTGCGGTGCGGATGGACAGGCGTGTGGGAAAGGGATTTTAGGGAATATTTGTTACAGGGGGAACTTCCTAGAATCTGTTCTGTTGGTTTTTTGGGGGGTTTGTTTTCTTTTTTCTTTAAATTCAGCTATTTGAAATGGCTTCAACTGCAATTCAAGACACACTGCTCTTCCCCGTGCAGGCACAGCGAGGATTACCATGCACTGGGCAGACTGGGCTCCCACCAAAGCTGCAGTTATTTTTAGCCCATCCAGAAATCACCGCGATTCTGCTCGACAGCTCAAAACCGGCGGCTGCTGTCAGGAGTAAGAGATCTCGAGCCACGACTATCGGGGACAGATCAATGAATGACTCTGCTCTTCTAAAGCAGAAGTTTCTGTTAAAAAAAAAAAAAGGCGCAAAACCCAAACAACAACAAAAAAACCCTCAAACTGCGGTTTTGAGGAGAAACCACAGGTTTTCTCGCCATTTCTGTTTCAGCGCTAACGTGGGGTTATGAAGTGCTGGGCTACAGGCAGGACGAGCAGCTGAAGCACAAGGAGGGCAGCGGGGAGTTCTGTGCCCCTGGGCAAGACTGGGGGACACGGAGCTCCCGGGGGACACACACACCATCACCCTCAGTGCCCCCACAAAGGCGGGGTGTCCCAAAAAGGCAGATTTCCCATGTGGGAACGGGAGGTAACGCTGCCCCATTCCCAGGAAACCTCTGTCCCTGCGATGGGAAACGCAATTTAGGAGGGGGTTGAGCCCAGAAGCCCCCTCCTCCTTAACGAAGGGCTTTGGGGCATTCCCAGCTTCCAATCACTAGCCTTTTCCATTTTCTTCAGGGCCAACGGGCTCCTGAATGAGTTTGGGGGAAAAAGCCAAAAAGTTCAAAAACTTTCGAACAAAGACGTTCATAAAAAGAGACACTTTGGTTTGATCAAAACCTCGTTTTCGATGTGTTTAAACCCCAGAAGACACATTCCCAGAGCAGATCCCCAATGGCTCTGCTGCTTCCAGCAGAACCTCTTCCTATGGATTTACCCAAGGCATGAAAATAAATCCTAAAAATAAATTCAATCCTGCTTCGGCGGGGGAGTTGGATTAGATGATCTCTACGCTCTCTTCCAACTCTAAGAATTCAGTGAAATTCAGTGAAATGGAAGGAAGTTTTACCCTGAGCCGGGCCAGGTCCGTGCCTGAAGCCGGCGCTGACTTGGGTTTGTTTCACCCTCAGCCCCAGAAGCTGGAGGGGGGGGCAGGGGGTGACGCGGGGCTCCCTGCACCCAGCTCCCCCCACCCCATCACAGCGACAAACTTAACGAACTCCTAGAGACGCGGTGCAATTAACAACCGCAATTAAGTCAGAAGGCACAGGCTCCCCCACCTCACATCTCCCAGCGCTGTCAAAACCCGTTTGTGGCACATTTCCCAAATACTAATTTAATTCCTCGATTATGGTGATCAGAGAAGATGATACCACCCCACCCCCCCCCAAGACAGTGACCCCCGGGGGCTGCTGTGGGTGAAAACCAGAAATTAAATTAAAACCAAGACACTTTGGGAAAGCCCAGGTTGATCCAGGGGAATGGGTTTTCCCTGCGCCCTCAGCCGCACGCCTGGCTGTGGAAGCACCAGGACATGAAGAGATTTTACAAGGAAAGAGTTAAAAAAAAAAAAACAGAATAAATATATAAATTAAAAAAAAAAAAAGAGAGATCTAGAGGCATGAAAAGCAGCAAAGACTTTGCACCGTGAAGTTTTATTACAGCATCTCAAAGCACGTTACAAACACCAGCGCTGGAAGCGTCACGGGGTACAGAGAGGGGACACGGGGAAGGGACCGGTGGCAGCGGAGGTGATGCTGGGGCAGATGCTGGAGGTGGGAACTGGGACCAGCAGAGCACCCGCCGTGGTAGCCCCTGGGTGCAGGGAGCCAAAACAGGGGAGAGAAAGAACTTCAGGAAAGCTCCATTCCCTTCTGCTTTCCCAGCGAAAGGAGAAGGTGGTGTTTTCGCTCCAGAGGTGGGACTCGAGTCCTTGTGGAGGTGACAAGGTCCACAAACCACAAACTCCACTCCATTGGAGTTCAGTGCCCTCCCGTGCTCCCCCCTTTTTTGGGGGGGTGATATTTACTACAACCTGGAACTGCTGAGACAACCTCCCAAACAAACAACTCCCACCCGCGGGGCTCAGCTGCATCCTCTCCCTCCACCAGTATCTCCCTCTGACCCCCCGTATCTTGAACTCATCAGGTTCAACCGCCCCAACCGTCAGGTTCAATTAAAGCTAACTTTAATTAAGCCCTTATGAACTTGTTCAGAACCACGGGCCCTTCCTGGGCTCCCTGGGTCAGAACTCAGACTCTCCAGGGCTCTGTCACCCCTACCACAGTCCTGGGCTCCGATGCTCTTCCTGCCCCATGAAGTTTTCATTCTCCCCAGCCCCTGCAGAGCCAGAAACCCACCCTCAATCCCTCTTCCATCCACCTTCTGCCCATCTTCTACCCATCCTCAATCCCTCCTCTCCAAACACCACTCCAGGGAAACCAAACTCTCCAGGATTTCCTTTCGGAAAGCGTTCTGCCTCCCCGAGCACACTCCTAACCTTCTCTTTAAACCACTCAGTTTCACTTCACAGAACCCAGCCAAGCCCCAGAAGGGGTTGGGGTTTTTCTTGGGGACAAATTTCCATTTTTCCTCAGCATCATACCCCTACGTGCCACCACGCACACCCTGGCCCACAAACTTTTCCACCAGAGCCACCCCTAACTCCTCCTTCAGCCCTTCTCTTCCCCTCCAACACCAGCCCAGGGACACTCCAGCACCTGAGTCTGTTCCACAACAGCTTCTGCCTCCCCCAAATACAGGGCTTTGCTACCAAAATTTTGTACTTTTTTTTTTTTTTCCCCCAAAAAATTCTAATCTCATACACACATCTTTGGCAATTCTGCTGGGAAACAGCAAATCTGTGACAAATCACCTTCTTCATCACCGCTCGCAGCGCCCTTCACAGCGTGCCACACTCACCCCCCAAATCCTCTAATCCTGCCCCAAACGCCCATCCCACCTCCCCACAAATGAGCCCCCCCCGCCCTGTTTAGGACGCAGCAATTCCCTGCCAGGGAGCAGCCCCCACCACCCCCAGTTTACACCAGTGCCCCATTTAAACATGAACCCACACATCCCCGGGATGGGGTCACTAAGGGGCAGTCACACCCTGCAAAGAGACACCTTTCTGACACTCTGCTCGCTAATTAATCGCAATTAGAACATATTCAAACACCAGCCATTGTCATTTCATCAGAGAAGCCCAAGGGACAGTCACACCCTCCCTGTGACACCAGGGGAGCTCCCCGAGGGCAGGTGCTGGGCTGCCATCACCCCAGTCAGCGCTCACCCATCCGCCGCTAATCGCCTGCTAATTAATTAATAACCCGCATCGTTACTCGCCTCCCATCCGACAGCAGGAGGGGCTGGACACACCGGTCCTACCCTCATTTATTCCCGAGAGGAGCAGAGGGGAGCACGGAGCCCCAGGAATCTCCCCTTTTCCCCCCGTGATCTCTCTCCACACCGACATTAAACCGTCCTCTCGACGCAGGGAGAATTCTTTTCTTTTCTTTTCCCCCTTTTCGCCCACTCGTCTAATAAATTCCACCCGTTTCCCAGAGAACTGATCCTTTCTTTAGGAGAAGCTCGACCATCAACGCTTCCTGCGAAACACTACGGGCTCTGTTCAACACAAAAGCCTTTTTGTCTGAAAACCTGGCGATTTAGCAACGCCACGGGGGCGGGCACAGACTCCGACCCCGAGCAACAAATGATGACAACCATGCGGGTTTTTTTAAAAATTTTATTTGTCAAAGAAAAAAAAAAAAAAGGCAATAGCCAATTGAAAACCTACTTAATCTTTAACTCCAATTTTTGTCTTTAAATTTAGAGAAATGACTTATTTACGTTTTTTAAATTTTTTTTTTTTTTTTTAAACAAACCCCCCTTTTTTTCCCCTTTAACGTTTACCATCTACTCGTGCTGAATCCTTCCAAGGAGATTGCTCCAGCGTACCTCTCCAGGTCCTCGCTTTGCTCCTTTTACCAAAAAAATGCAAAACTCCATCGTGCATCTTAAGGGCTCCAATCGTCAAAAATAGGAGAAAAAAGAAAGTATCTTTGGAATAGCCAATTGAGTTGAATAAAAAAAAAAAAATCCACACGAATGCGGTTTGGTTGGGGCAGGAATCCACTCCTATGTTCCTGGAAATTTGATCCCGCTCCATGAATCCTTGTAATTCAGCCTCCCTATCCTATCCACATTATGATTTGAATCCAATGATCCAGCTCCAAGGATTGGGATCCAGTGAGCCCTCTCCAATCCAAACCTTTATAACCAGCAAAACCAAAAAAGAGGAGGCAAAAAGTTAGATACTGTAATGAAAAAATAGGATTCTGGGGAATGATGAGTTATGTTTGCCATCAATTAATACAGATGTACATTAATAACTATCAATTCCCCAAAACAAACTTTTGAATGGTTGATGCTCAGATAAATTTTTTTTTTCTTTTTTTTTAAAAGAAATGTTAATTACTATTCGGAGGAAACATTGTCATATTTACAATATGTCAACGGAAAATGCCAACATACTCATTGCTCGTACGGTGGGTGGTTGGTGCTACAGGTTTTGTGGTCGCAAAAAACCTTTATGAAACTGGAAAAGCTTAAGACTAAAGCTCTCCACCTGCTGCAGGCCTGATCTAGAGCTGGCGCTCCCAGCTGGAAGGCAACAGAATTAACTACCCAGAGGTTTTCAAACGTAGCAGTGAATTAGTCTGAGGGGGCAGGGCTGAGATTTAAGAAAATTATTCCCAACTAGGTTTTCTATTTTTTTTTTTTCCTTTCATTCTGATACTTATAAAAATGCAATAGCAACGCTGTATCAGTCACACAGAGGACATGCAGATTTTAGCAGTATTGATATTATACTCTGATTTAAAGATACCCTTGATCTACTACAAGTGTACGAATACTACATTAACACTTGTACCCAAATGCTGCATGACAAAGGAAACCAATACTCCCACCCCCGGCCCAGTTTATTCCTTAAAAAAACCAAAAAAACAACCAAAAACTAGAATGGAGTAAGATTAATTACAAAAGCAAGTACTTAGCCACAATTGCCCCCCCCCAAAAAAAAGTTTTAAAGAAAAGAGCAATTGTAGTTTGCAGTAATAACTAGAACATGCCTGAAGTGACACGTAGGTGCACGTACTCAATTAACCTGTCTCTCAGTATAAGGTCAATACTGCCAAGTTCATCTGTGACAATAGCACTTGGAGTCATACCATTGCCTCCATTATTGATCTGATCCTCCTCAATCCTCCTTTTGACAATCCTAAAATGATTGACATGTGCTCCACAATCCTTTAATCCAAAGCATTCTTAATCCATCTCTTCAGATATGTCTACAGAAAGACACACGAAAAGGCAAGATAAAATATAAGATCCCCCAGAAGAGACAAGTTAGCCACAAACATCCCAACATCCCCAGCTCGTATAAACCATAGCTGAACACTGAGACATTTACACAGCAATACCACAGGTCGAAGAATGTTGGTATTTTTGAACTAGAACTAAATTGAAACAATCCTGACTGACATCAATTAAAATACAATTTACCAAAGACGTGAGGGGAATGTTGATGTTAAGGAGCAAATACTCACTAGGGATTTTACACAAGAATGCAATTCAACACTTTTAGCCAATTCGAATAAAACAGTTTGAATTTAAAAAAAAAAAAAAATAATAATGAAAGACTGTACTAAGTAAAGGAAAACTGTGTACAACATGGGGTTCTACAAAAAGATCAGAGCTAGTGATGGTTTATGTACGAGATCGGGATCTGCTGTGGCGGGGAGAGTAGCGTGGAGATCCTCTGCTTCGCCGTGGGGAATAACTGCGGCTTCTGCTGTTGCTTCGACTACGGCTTCTGCTACGACTACGGCTGCGTGACCGAGATCTTCCATAGCTTGGGCTTCTTGGGCCATCAACTTTAACACGGATGTAGGCAGTTTCTCCCTATTGAATAGACAGAACTTTCGATTGAAAAGTCTAGGCTTTAGGGCCATCTTTTTAGGCATGCTGACAGACTGAAGATAGCGTTTACTACAGCACGGAAACAGACATCAAAGCTTTAAAGTCTATCTCCTGACAAAGTGACCACAGGCTTGTTTAGCCGCTTCGTGTATCAACAATGAACGCCACACGTTCCTTACCTTCAAATCCTACTGTTAAGCCCCTTGTATCCATTTCTGGCCAAAGAAAGTAAGTATGAAACCTACCTCATGAGATCTAAATTTAGTGTTATCCAGTTTTCGCACAGCGTAGGTCATATCTTCCTTCCGTACAAACTCCACGACACCAGTGCCATCTCGGAAAACATCAGCATAACATACATCACCTGCTTCACGCATGTGATCCTTTAAATCCTGCCAACTTCCACTTGGAGGCAGCCCTATATGAAAAGCAAAGCATTAAACTCAGATTATATTCTCATCTTCCACGGTTACCCCAGCAGCTCACAGCAAACAAAAGGGAATAGTTAGCGGGCAGAGGGGCTGCCCGGAGGAGCTCTTTGCAATCTTCGGACAACATTCTCCCCAGGATACGGAGGTGATGCTTTCTAAGAAGCAACCCGGAGCTGCATCCCCCCGCCACACACCCCGGCCGGGAAGGTTGCCTGGAGGACCCCGGGGGAGCGTTTGGGCCGATAGAGAGAACGAAATGACTCACCCGAGACGATCACTCTGTACTCCGAGCGCCGGGACGGGGGGCCATACCTGCCCCGGGGGGCTCCGCCTCCTCCGCCGCCGCCGCCTCCTCTGCCGGTGCCCCGGCCGCTCCGAGGGAACTCCACGCGGAGGCGATACCCATCGTAGTCGTAGCCGTCCCGCCCGTAGACGGCGTCCTCCGCGTCCCTGCGGGACGGGACGGGGCGGTGAGCGCGGCCGCCCTGCCCACGCACCGCCCTCCCCCCCCCCCCCCCCCCCCCCCCCCCCCCCCGCCTTTGTTCCCGCTTCCCGCCGGCCCCACCCCGCCCCGCTTCCCCCACATCCCCCCCCTCCGGACCCCGGCGGAGGCGGCGGCGGGGGGGGGCGCCGTTACCGCAGCCCAATAGCGCAGGGTGGGGAGAGGCAGCCTCCAGGCGGCTGTCCCCACCTCAGGCCCGGGGCTGGGGGGAGAACAAGGACACCCCAAAGGAGCGGGGGGAGAAGGGTCTCACCTAGGGTCCTCAAACTCGACGAAGGCGAAAGGCGGGCCCCCGCGGCGGTTCTTGAGGTCGATGTCGCGGATGGCCCCGTACTTGTAGAAGACGTCCTCGATGTCCTTGGTGCGGATGTCGGGGGGCAGGTTCCCCACATAGATGCGGCAGTCGTTGTTGCCGGCTGGGCCGCGGATCACGCCCCCTCCGGACATGGCAAGGTCAGCAATGGCTGCGGCGGTGGAGGGCCGGAGCGCAGAGAGCGGGCGGGAGAGAGGGCGCGAGGCCGGGCCGGGCAGAAGGGAGCGCACACGCCGCCTCCCCCAACAACCGCTTCAAAATGGCGACGGCGGCTCCCCTCGCGGTCCTACTGCGCGCAGCGATTTCACCCCGGGACGCAGCACCTCTTGCGCTGGCAGGGAACCAAGGCAGAGCCCGCGTCTTCCGCCGCGCCCCCGCTCCTCCGTCCTGCGCACGCGCCGCACCGGAGAAAAGTAGTTCCTCCCTTCTCGCCCTGTTGCGGCCCCACCGAAAACGCTGAGCCCGTACTAGCGGCTCCACTCGTGAGCGAGGGGGCGCGGTGAATCCGGTTTTCTCTCGTAAAGCCGCCACTGAAGCGCCGCGGGAGAAGAACGCAACCCCTAGCCGCGGTTGGTATGGCGGCAGGCCATATGGCGTCACGTCCGGTGCGGTGCCCGCGCCAAGAAGGCCCGGCCGGGGCAGGGGCGTGTATATCCCACAGTGCACCGCGGCGGCGGTTGGCGCCACGGCGCGGGGCGTGTCCCACAATGCAACGCGGTCGCCGCCATGGGGAGGCGGGATGGCGGCGGCGGCCAGGGTTAGGGGTGGAGGGTCGGTGTCTGCCCCGGGCGGGAGGTCTGCGGCCGCAGTTACAGCCCTGGCACGTTGTGGTGTTGTGGAGCCTGGGCTCTGCCCGCTCCCCGGGCTGGCGGGCTGAGGGGAGGACGGAGGCGGGAGGCGGGCTGTGAGCGCCTCGGCCGCGCTGAGGTAAAATGGCTGCCCTGAGGGCATAGGGAGCTGAATCCAGGCCTGTGTCCGCTGCTCAGTCATGCGAGCATCCTGCTTACCCGTCCCCTTCAGCCGAGCGTTAAATTTACGTTTTAGAGCTGCTGGGTTCTGGTTTGTTTTGTGTGGTTTGGATTTTTTTTTTTTATCCTAATATTGTGCTCTTGTATTTTTGAACATTATATCAGGGTTCTTCAGGACTCTTAGATCAAACTAATGTTCTGTTCTGGAAGGACACTCATGCTTTTCAGGCCGAGCATGGTGACTTTGAACATAATAAAATATACTTGACTTTGTGTCTACACGAGTTACTAATAAGGGAAGGCATAAAAAACATTTGAGACTGATGCAAAGTTATATCTCAAGTGGGCGCGTTTATGCAAATGCTGTGTCCTGAAGGCTCTGCTCCTGCATGTTTGTGAGTTACATGGTGCGTTTTCAGAGCTTTAACATAGATACACAAAAAATGTGTAGGAAAGAGAGCAGAAAAGGATTCCCTGGGGAAGAAGCACAAAAATAATGTACAGCTGTGTTGTGATTATGAGGCTATAATTTAAATAAAGTCACTAAGGCACTGGTGGAGTAGTCTAGTTTGTCACAAAGCCCTAAAAGATGCGTTAAGGCACTAAATGTCACTTTGCTTAGAAAAGATGCCCCCCAAAGTGTGGGTCCCACCTCACCCCAAGCCACGGCAGCTCCGTTCTCCCCTCACATGGGGGTTTGGGGCACAAATTGCTTTGGAAACAGGACTATTTTGCGTGATCCACAGGATTTAATGACATTCACTGGGTGAGGAAGAGACACTGCTAAAAATGTTTGAAATTGTTGCTCTTTTTTTGCTCTGAATGTCTCTGATCCAGCCCCTAGGACCCCCCATGCTGGCACGAGTGAGTCCCCGTGGGGCCGGCGAGGATTTTGTCCCTGGAACCACCACATGGGGGTTAAAGTAGCCTCTGAGCGCGTAGAAAAATCCTCCAGGCTTTTTAATTAATTAAGGGGTTTTGAAAAAATGTGTCATGCCTCTTCGTTGGAGCTGGTCGTGCCTGCTTCATTGTTCACATGTTAATTAATAAATGGTGGGGCAGTGGCTGGAGGCCCCCACCGTGGAGCTACATGACATCATCAGTGGGCACTTTGGGGTAAATATATTTTTTTCAACCAGCACAATTTAATGAGTTATTTCAGTTCTTTGCCATCCTCGTTGCATATTAAATAGAAGAAAATCTCCAAGGCCTCGGGTCTGCTCTTCCCAGGTGTGGGGAAGGCTCCATCCTTTGCCAAGAAATTAGTTCTTTATTTTCAAAAGCTTATTAAAGCGCTGAAAGTTATTCTTAAAGGCATCGTAAAATGGTGGAAAGTCTGCCTGGCTAGTGAGAACCCGATTGCGAAATTTCTTTTGTGTGTTCATAATCCTCATAACTGCTTTAAATGATTGCCTTAATTACCTTAATGAAGTGTCTCTTTATAGAAATATTGAATGTTTTCTTCCTCGTTACCTTTTTTAGCTCCGTGTTATCGGCGCCGCGCTTAGAACGGTGGGATAAGCCACAGAACAGTTATTTGCTTTTGGCTTTCTGGCAAAACGTACACCCGGAGAGTCATTAAACATTAATCATGGAGAAAATAAATGGCTGGGAAGGAAACGGCAAATAATATCCTTGAAGAGAACAAAAAAAAAGAAGCCAACTAGTGTAAAATGATGAGCTTTCTGTCTCAGAATGAGAGTAATGAAAACCAGGGCTTTCCAGGTGGGAATATTGATGAATAAAGCAAATACTAAGGGTGTGAGCTGTCGCAGGACGTGCCTGAGCACAGGTGCCCGATGCTGCAGGTGGGTGTTTTTATGCGAAGGTGTAAGATGCTTTATTAAGGGGTCACTGCTCTTTTTTGTTTATAAAAATCCCGAGACTCGCCTGCCTCCCTCCGCCACAACCCCTTTTCCCTAATCCTCGGCACGGCAAATCCATCGGGATTAGTCCCCACTAATCTTACTTTCGTTGCAAAATAACCGTTCGTCAAAGCTCAGATTGTTTGGAAGAAAAGGGCCGTTTTTTGAAAGAGCATCTTAAGTTGTATCTTTTTTTTTTTTTTTGAGAACTAAGCTTTGAATTGTCCAATTGCTGTTTCCCCCTCAATTAGAGCTGCTGGGAGCTGCTCCTGTGGCGTTTCAGCCGAAACACGAAGCTGCGCAGAGCGGCTTGAAATATTGAGACGGTGTTTTGGGGGCCTTTGATTTTAAATGAGCACCTGGATGTTCTCCAAGTTCCTCAGTTATGGTCAGAAACTGAGGTTGGGAAAGATCTGAGGAGGAGGAGGAGGAAGAGGACAGCAGAGAGACGTTGGTGACCGCAGCCTGGAAGGTGACACACAGCCGGGTGGACACCCTTGTGTCTCGACTCCCCAGGGCCAAAGACAACGGTGCAATTTCAAGGGCTGCTGAATTGTGGATTTGGATCAATGTTTGGGGAGACGTGGAAATGCTTTGTTTCCACAGTTATGAAGAGGACTGACTAAAACTCTTTCACATGTTATTCGAAAGGATACTTTTTCAGGGCTCTTCCTGGGGAAATAGACTCCTTCCTCCCACTGACAGTAATGGAAAATGTTAAAGATTAATTGAACTGAGTCCACTGTTAATATTTTTTTACCAGAACGCTAAATTGATGTGAACACATTAGCTGTTTCAGTAGCGATAATGTGATACTGATCTTCTGGTTTCCTTGTGTCCCAGGGATTTCCTGCTGGCCCCGTTGGAAAATTGCCCGGAAAGACTATCCGAGGTTTTACAAGACACGGTGCCTGGAGACAGGGCTCAGTCATGGGGGTTGTCAGTGTCAGTTGATGGTTGGACTAGATGATCTGAAAGGTCCCTTCCAACCTCGGTGACTCTATGATTTTAAGATTCATTTGCATGTAAAAAAAAAAACGATGCAAAAGTACAGTCTGTGGGTTGTGGTTTGTTTTGTGGTTGGTTTTTTTTTCAGAGCGACTCTGAGTCCGTTGATGAGATGAGGAGAGGGTGTGAAAGTTGGAAAATATTTCCTGTAAAACGGGATGGTGGCAGAGCCCGTTTCATCGGAGCAGGTTGACACGGGAGCAAACAGATTTAGTGTCGTGGTGCCAAGGGTGCCAAGAACCCAATTCTTCCTGGGTTTTGCTGTGATTCCTGCCCTCAGAATTTTCTGTCCCTCTGATTTCCAGCTCCTGGTTTCACCTTCCCTCCCCAGGTGCCGGTGCAGGGACGTGCCTGGGGGGGCACAGAAGAGGCAGCGAGAAGCACAGCTTTAAAAGTGTAAATGAGCACACACACCCCCCCCAAAAAAAAAAAGTTTTAATTGATTTCTTTCCCTGGGAGAACATTTGTGCTCACGCAGGGCTCCGTCCACCCGCTCTCTCACCTCCCACCATCACTGGAGCCACTTTCCCTACTCCTCCCTCTCCCTGCCTGGTGGGATGCTCCAAAGCCCGGTGTGGACGGAGGAAAACGAATGCAAACTGCTAATGAAAATAAACTTGTTATCATTTATTCCTGCTAAGGAACAAATAAACACAAAGGAACTTATCCGTTTGCGTGTCTCATTTCAGAAAGGTCATAGAATCATAGAATGAATCATAGAATGGTTTGGGTTGGAAGGGACCTTAAAGATCACCAAGTTTCAACCCCCCTGCCACAACCCTGGGCTCTAGGGCCCATTAAACAGCCAGAATTTTGTATCTGTCCGTTAGGGACATGGGGATTATCTTACCTGGTGGGTGGCATCTGTCACCTTCCCCACCGGGGAACCCCCGTGCCCTGGCAGAGCCACCAGAGAGCTCTGCCTCTATCCACGGCGAGCTGCAGCAGCACGGAGAGAGCAGGATCTTTTTGTTCTCCAAAAATAACCCCCGTTCATTTGCTCGGCCTCGGTGGTTTCTAAAAGGAGGTTTTTCATTAGAGGAAATAAAGGAAGCGCTGCCCACGGCCCCGCTCCCGCTGCAAAGAGACAACGGGACGCGGCCCCTGGGGGTTTTGCTGATTTTTTTTCTGACTGCAGGGAAAAAAACCAGGATGAGCCAGAAATGCATTCAGATTGGTTTGGAAGCCGAGTACGTTTAAATACAAATAAAGTTCTGTGGGCTGTTTCCTGGGCAGGCATAACTTTCTGCAAACATTTGGGAAAGGCGAGGGATCGCGATAATCGGCTCCAGTAAAAAAAGTCACACAGGAGCGACACCCTGAACCATAGATTTTTTTTACTATCTGAGCTCAAAGAAAGGCAAACAAATGAGGAAAAATAAACCAGACGTTTACAAAAGGCCCCCCGGAGTGGGAGCTGTTGCCACGTTCCCGAGGGGGTTGCCCAGTGCCAAAGGGCTGTTCCCACTGGAAATCCTGCTTCACAGCATTTGATTATCTGGAGGTTCAGGAAACCTGACCCTTCATGCACCAACTGTTCTTAAAGGAGGTGAAAGGTGCAAAATCTTTGCAAAATGTTGAAATACGTAGAGATGAGGAGCGGGAACACCTCAGGGATCTCCTGAGGGATCCATCCTTCACCCTGCAGAGCGAGGCAAAATTGAGACCATTGGCATTTCTTGGATGGTATCAGATTTATGATGCCACAGTAGCCCGACTAAAATGGGAAATGCGAAGCACAAACCTTTTTTTTTTTTTGTTCCTTTTTCCTACTAGTCCTTTTGGGTGCAGCTCCTCGAGGATAGTGAGTAAGAAGAGCAGGCCGTTGTGATGGAGAGGCAGCACCCGAGCACGAACACTGGATTTTATTTTGATAGTTTCCCAGGAAGCGTATTAACATTTTTGTACTCTGGAATTCCACGCCGGAGAAAGAAAGGATCAGAGAAGCAGCCAGTTTCATGTGCTGGGGAGGTCTGGGAGAGCTGGGGAGGGCAGTAAAAGCTGCCGTTCCTCCATGGAAACCAGTAAACCATAAACCCAACGCTTTGGGTAACGCTGGGGACTTTATTGGGATATTATTATACTGTTGGGGACAGTAAACCTCCAATGCTGGGGTTTATTCCTTGGACTTTCCGTGGCAGAGGTTTTCACTGGACGTGCACCACGCCGCTTCGAGCGCTGCCGGTTGCCGTTATGGCCCATGTGGCCACCGCTCCCTCTGCCCGGGGCCACCCCCTGCCCAGCTTTTTTTGCTGTTAACAGCAGAAGAAGAGCAATAAATGTGTTCTGCCAGTCCCAGGGCGAGCAGAAGGCAGCACCTCCCTCTACTCCTGTCTGCTCTGAGAGCATCGAAGACGTCAGTGAGTATTTTTTTCCCTCTAGGGCTTCTTTTTTTCTTCTTTTTTTTTTTTTTTGTTAATTATTTCCCTTTTTATTCCTCCTCATCCTCCCGGGCAGCTTTGCTCCCTGACCTGTTTGGAGTCACACAGGAGCTGAACACTCTGCCGGACCAGGGTTGAAGTGTCCCCTGAGCACTGGTGGGACTGGGCTGGACTGGAAATGCTCCTTCCAGGCGCCCGCCGTGGTGGTTTACACCCAGGGCAGGGGTTTGGGTGCTGCTCTGGCAGGAGCTCAGGGGCCCAGGGAAACCCCCTGGCTTCTTGGTGCCCTGTGGCAAAGACAGACGTGTCTGCTGGTGGCCAGCACACGGGCTCACGTGGAGCCCGACACGGAGACAGAGCCATCTGAGGCCACCCAGGGCTGTTCCCAAGAACACACGCCGTCTGTGCAGAGGTTTGCTCTCCTCCCACAGATATTTCCTTGCCGTGGGACCTGAGCAGCTGTTCCATTCCCTTAAAAACAAGAAACACACACCACCTTCGCAAACTTTGGCAACATGTGTTTTGTTGGCTGGAAACCTCTGCTCTTCCCTTGCCATTAAATACATTCCTCACACCTCCTCCCTGCGTCGCCATGAATCACCAGCCCCCTCCGACCAGGGGACGGGGTGCTCTCCCAGTCCCAGGCATGAGTTGCACCCCAATAAATGAAGTCTGGGTGTATTTGGCTACAGGAGAGGAACCCCCCAGGACGTTGATGCCCAGCCGTGCACCCCCAGCCCCAAGGCCAGCCTCCTCGGGGGGAGTCTTGGCGTTTCCCCGGTGCCAGGGTTGTGTGTTAGGAGGACACCACAAGATTTTATAAGCTGTAAAATACCAAAAGCTGAGTTTTCTTCCTGCCTCAGCAGCCAGTACTGGCGCTCTGCTCTGTCTGGGTAGGTGCTGTGGCTGTTTCAGGCTGTCTCCCCAACGTGGATCCATTGGGGGGGGATGTCCAGGTACTCATCCCTTCTTCACAGGGCATCGCTGCCAGGAGGGAGAGCCCCATCAGTGGTAGGAAACCAGGAATATTCCCTGCATCCCAAGAGAAGAGCTGCCTTGCACTTCGACTGGAGATGCAAGCAGGTTTTCAGCCAACTCTTGATAAATAAATCCTTTGTGCCTAGAGAAGGCACCGCCACCTTCCACACTGACGGGCTTGTGGCAGGACATGAGCCACGTCACAGAATCATAGAATCAGGGAATGGTTGGGGTTGGAAGGGACCTTAAAGCCTCCCCAGATCCCCCCCCTGCCCTGGGCAGGGACACCTCCCACCACA
>BJBW01003646.1:234223-256126 GCA_004320125.1 Scolopax mira
TGCCCGCTGGAGCATCAGATGGGCCGTGATGGGGATGGGCAGGGAGGGTATTGCATGGGCAGAGGCCAAGTTTGGGATGTTCAAAGCCCCGTGACGCTGATGGAAAGTGTTTGACCCAGCCCTGGGTGGTCCTTCCCGTGAAGGTGCATTTATCCCCGGACAGGAGGACCCGGACCCCCTGCGCCTCCTGCTCCTGGCAGCAATAATGGGAAGTGACCCCTTTGCTGGCTGGGGGGCCGGGTGACAGTCCCAGGTCTGGTATCCGTGCACTCCGGACTCACTGGGACCAAAAGCCTTTGCTTGTCCCCTTGGTGTGGGGACAAGGTGCTCAGAGCACCAGGCCCAGGGAGAACGTGGTTCCCCGGGGGATGTGAGAGTAACCCATGGGAGAGAGAAATGTGCCCAGAGCAGATCTTTGCCGTGAAGAGGACAGCAGGCAGCGAAAATGCTTTATCATCCCAAAGTTGTGAACAATAAACCGGGGGACTTGGGGTCTGATATTGCTGTTAACAGACTGCTCAGTGATCAAACCCTCCGCATCCGCGGTGGCAGCTCCCCGCTGGAGCATTACAGAGCTTTTCCTTTTATAGGGGCATTTTCTTTTTTTCCACAGGATTTGTTCATGTTCTATAGCAGGGATTCGGGGAGATAATAACGTTCATTAACCAGGGCGCTGAAAACTGCTTCGCAAACGAGACTTGATCAAAGCAGCCCGGGACTGAGAGCAAACCCTCCCTCATGCAGTTTGCAGAACACACGCCAAATCAATTGACTCCTGGTAAAAAAACAACTCATTGGGTGGCCCTGGGAAGGACCCAGCTCTGGGGAAGCGGGTGGCTGGGGACTGCAGGGATGGGCAAGGGCCAGATCCTGCTCCCCCTCGCCCAAGGCAAGTGCCAGGTCTCTGCCGGGAGGTGGGGAGCTGTCGGTTCTTTGTTCGAGGCATCACCCACAGGAGGACAATTATCGGTGATTATCATGGCACCAGACAAGGAAGAGCACCTGCAGCCACCCTGGCTGTCACGGTTGCGCTCAGCAGGACCTGATGGAGGGCTGTGCTGATGCGTGTTGATGCGATGAAGTGGGCAAATCCTCCTGCTGTGGGGTGCCCGGGTGTCACCGCCATCCCCGCCCCCCCAGGACACATGGGGAGAGCCCGAGGTGAATGAATAAAAGAAGGTGCTTTACTGCTGCTGTTGTCTGTATTCATCATTGGCAAGAGAGAGTGACTGACGGAGTCTGGGGAAGCGCGAGGGGAGCAGAAGTGCAGGAGACACAGAGGAGGAGGAGGAGAGAGGAAAGGAGAGGACACAAAGGGGACATTCCTGCATCCACCTCTAGGGACACGTGCTGCAGAAGACATCAGTGTGCCGTGTCCACTGTGGGCCAGAGCAGAAGTAATGGGCTAAGTTGTAGCAAAGTTAAGTTAAATAATAATAATAATAATTTTAAAAAATCCCCTACGGGAGATGTTGCAGTGTGGAAGTGGAGCTGGTGTGATGCTGCAGCCCCGCTGTCAGCCCAGCTTTTGGACCCTGGACCTCTGCCTCTCTTATGGCAGACAGGCAGAAAATCTGGATTTTTTTGACTCTAAAATCGCCTGGGATTGGAAAGGAGTCCTGCGGGGAAGTGTGCAGCCCTGGGGCCAGAGGAGCACGGCCTTAGATGGCAAACTGCTCCTGGCCGCCAGGCCCTTTTCCGGCTAATCCCTGTCAAGTGCCTTATATAGTGCTCTGGGAGGAATTTATAAATAAATGCTTTTTGTCACGATTCAGGAACGCATCTCCCTCCGTGGCATTTCAAGCACTTTCTTTCCCTCAAGGCCGTGTAAAGAGCAGCGCCCGGTGGTGGCCATGGCCGGGGCTTCCTTCACCTCCTCCTGCTGCTCCCCGCTGTTGGGATGGAGGAAGGACCTAACGGGGACAGGGTTACACCGGGATTACAGAAGCAGCCAGCTCCGTGGATCATCGATTGTCAAGGCCATTGTTTTATACCCCGTCCCTCTGCAGCTGGGTGCTTGGGGCAGCTCCCCAGGACAGGCAGGGCAGGAAGGAGGGAGATCTGCTTCTGCACCCCCTTCCCCAGGAAAATACTGGAGGATGGAACAGGGAGTCCCCACGGGAATGCCTGGGGCTCTCATTGTACAGGACAGAGAGGACGAGCATCGCTCAGCAGCCGCCCTCCAGCCCAGAGACCTGCCGAGCCCCCATCCTGGCTCAGGATGAATAAATCACACAGTAAAGCCAGACTTTATGGCTGTCACACTGTCACACGTGAGGATTAAGCAGAAACAACTTGTGGCAGCAGGAACAGAGAGTTGACTTAGAACAGCTTGGACCTTCATTATGAAGTTCCTTCGTTAGCGGGGCGAGATCTGAGCTGTCCTAAGTGGGCGCTGGGCTGGTTCCTGTGCCCCATCGCCGGGCTCTGTGCCCTGATGGAAACCCTGACTCCATCCTGGCTCGGCACAGGGAGAGCCAAGAATCCGTGCTTCCTGGTCTGGGATGCTCAGAACACAGATCCAGGAGACTCAGAGATCCGCTGCCTCAAGAGAGGCTCGTCAGGCACGGCTATAAATAGCCCAGCCAAGCACCATGCAGCGAAGCCGAGCAGAGCCGGCTGCCCTCACCACCCAGGAGCCTGGTGGGGACAACTGGTTCTGCTGCTGTGGCCCCCAGAGCCTGCCCCTAGACCACACTGCAGCCTATGGGGCCGTGGGTCTGCCCCATCCCCATTCCCAGGGCTCCTGTGTCCCAGGGCACCCAGAACTCCGACCTCCTGCCTCTCCCAAGCAGGTCCTGCTCTGGCAGCTGCCCATCACCTGCCCGGGTATGGCCTTTCCCTCCTCCCCAGCCCCAAGACCAGCACTTCCAGCCCCCTCCAGCCATGCAGAGCCTCTGGAAACACCACCATGAAAATATTTACTCCCTCTGCCGCCGAGATGGAAGCTCATAAAGGGCTGTAGCTAAGCCTGTTACTGCATTAACACCAGCATCCAAAACAGACGAAGCAGCGTCCTGGCTGGGAGTGGCCCGTGGTGACCCAGAGCAGGGTCAGGGCACCGTCTGCTCCCCTCCCTGCAGAAAGAGCAAGAAAAATCAATCTGCAGAAGAAAGCAAGAAAAACACCGCTCCAGGGGTACAAAGGGACCGCCATTTGTTTCCCAGAGCAGCGCCGAGGTGTCTCCATGTCAATAAGGCCGAGTCCTGAGGCTGTTATTTCACAGCCACAGCGCAGCCCTCCTCTCCAGCCACATATTGATTTATCGACACTTTGCTCCTCCCCAGAGCAGCTCCTGGTGCAGCCCCGGGATGTCCGCAGCTCCTGTGCATTTGAGCTCCGAGGGGATGCTGACGCCCTCGAATTATCCGCCTGAAGGCTGAAGTTCAGGTCCAGGCCCAGTTGGGAATAGTAAATATTTTATTCGCTGTTGTGAGTTTTGACCGGTGTCTCTGAGGCTGCAAAGGTCACACCAGGAAACATCCCTTTCATTAACCAAAAGGATGTGCCCGTGCCTGGGCTGGCAGCTCGGCAAAAGCGTGGTCATGGCGTGAACTCCAGCCTGTCCCCCTGTGCTGTGACCAGCTGTGGGCTTGTCTTCCTTGAGCAATCAAATTAGATTTCAGTACCCGAGATTGGTCTCCTTGGTTCTCGAGGAGCAATTAAAGCTGATGCAATTAAAACTGGTCTCGTTAAAAGCCAGCCGAGCCTGGGCGGCGCTGTCTCCATCTCGCCACTCTTCACACCGGGCAGCGCTGTGCGGGCACTGCGGGGTGGGAACGGGGACGCCACAGGGAGGAGGACTTCTTTGTTTTGCTGGGCTTTCCTTCTGCGAAGGGCTTCTTGGCACCTCTGCTCAAGTGAAATGGAGCAACCAAAGCAGGAGCTGGCTGGTGGCCAGGCTGGCAGACGGGCCCATGGGGGCAGATGTGTGCCTGCAGCATGTTTATCGAGGGCAGGAGCCCCGCGCGGGGAAACCAAAGTGGCCAAAGTGACACATATGGTGTCGCACGTGATCCTGCCGTCCCCAGCACAGGACCCCGGGGGACCTCCTGGGCGTGTGTGTGGGCAGCAGATGGGTTACAAGCGTGAGTCTCCATCACCGTTTCCCACCCCAAGGTCTGCACACCACAGGCAGCACTGGGGTCTCACTGCCAGCCCCCCAACATCCCTGGGCACCCCGGTGCAGGGCTCCCTTCGGGGTGAGCGGCTCCTCTTTGTCCTCACCTTGGCTTTCACATGTAGGTGGAACATCACACGTTGTTGTGGTGAACGTACAAGGAAGCTGCTGGAAGGGCTGTGGGTCACCCCTGGGTGGTGCGGGGCCAATGCTCGGCATCGTGCTACTGGGGTTGGGAATTTATCTGCTTTCCCACGGGAAGCAAGGCTGGAGGTGGCAGGAAAGGGACCTGGTGGGACTCGCTGAGACACCCCCAGGAGAAAAGCAGCAGCTCCCGCAGGACATGGGGCTGGTGGTTCAGTAAAAAGATGCTCCCACCTTGGCCGGGTGCTCCCCAAGCTTTACTGCTGGTATTAAAGCAGGGAAAAAAAAAAAAAAGAAATGAGTAAATCCTCTTGGCATGTTCAAGAGGGGGCAATCGGTCCGGCTTTGTAGGGCAAGGAGAGATGCTGAGTCCTGTGGGGGAAACTGAGCACCTGCCTGCCTGAAAACCGCAACATCTGGGGACAGTGGAAGAGGAGGAGGAGGTTACATTGAGCTCCATGAGACCTGGATCTGCTCCTAATGTGGGAGCTCCTGCCCCTGCCTTAGTCTCCTCAGCTCTGAGAAGCTGCAGCAACGCCAGCCAGCTTGGGAGTGATCAACGACCATCATGCACTGAGGATCTCAGGTGGAAAATGCCATCAAGCTGTGAAGCTACAACTAACCACCACCAACAGAACTGGTTTCTTACTCTCTGTTTGAGCCATCTTTCTAAGAGTGCTTTGCACGTGGCTGTCCTGGGCCTGCAAGAAGCTCTGTGGATACGAAGAGGTTTTATGGGATGCCAGGAACCCGCTGTGAGGGAGGCACACACGAGACCTGGTTTGAGGTGTACACAGCCTTGGGTGGCTGAGGTGCTCGGTACCATGGCACCGCAGCCAATCCTTCCCGAGAGATGCTCTGAGATCTCTCAGGACTGGAAATACAATGGGAATATAACCCTACTGCCACGGAGATCCACTCCACGGTACACCCTTGTCACACCCACGGTGAGGACAGAGCCAGGCCCATGGGGGATCAAGGTCCCTTCAAGGGATCAGGCCCTCCCGAGGCAGTTCCCCCCATGGCGACCACGTCTCCCCAAGGCACTGGGTCCCCCCAAGGGATCCCGATCACTCCCGGAGATTGAGGGGCCCGATGGCAGCGGGAACCCCCACGGAGATGCCCCTCCAGGGACGAGGCCGCGGCCCCTCACGGTACCGGGGCATCCCCCCGCCCCCGCGCGGCCCCGCCCCTCCCAGCCCCGCCCCGCCCCGCGCCGGCCCCGCGGCATTGTGGGATGAAACAGGATGTAGGCAGAACAGCGCGGGCGGACGGGCCGGGGCGGCGGGCCGCGGCCGCGGCGCAGCCAATAGAGGCGCGGCGTGGCGGGCGGCGCAGCCAATGGGGGAGCGACGGGCCGCGCGCCGCAGCGGGCGGGGCGGTATTTGAGCGCGGCGCGGCGGCGAGGCGCAGAGCGCTCGGCGCGGCGCAGGGAACGGAGCGGAGCGGGCTGAGGCGAGCGGGTCCGGGCCTCCTCCCACCTCCTATTCGTCGGTGCCGTGCCTCGCCCTCCCGGGGTGGCCCTGTCACTGTGAAGGTGAGCGACGCTCTCCGGCCGGGACGGGGACCTCCGCGCCTCGCCTGGCACCGGTCGCTCCGTGTGTGAGGTGGCGGTGGGGCCGCCCTGAAGAGGGTCGCGGGGGAGGCTGGGCGGCCGGCGGCTCCGGCCCGTGGGTAGCTCCCGGCGGCGTTCGCAGCCCGCCCCGCCCTGGTGGCCTGCTGCCGGTGCGTTGCCGCTCTGGGCAAGGTCACCGCTGGCTCGGGCGCCCCCGGGGCTCCCCCTGTGAAGGTCACGCAGGGCTCTGGCCTGCACATGCGCCCCGCTTTTGGGAGCGTCTCCCCGGGCCCCTTTCTGCACTGGTGGGGAAGGGGCTGTGCCGCACCCCTTTTCCAGAGACTCTCCGGCTGCCGTGGGGGAAGCGACGGGTGCTGGGATGGGGCCTCGTCCGCATCCTCAGGCCCCATACTGCCTTGGTGGGGGAACAGTGGGTCCTGGGTTTGGGCCTCGTCCTGCTCTTAGGGCCCTGTCCTTTCTGGGGAGGGAAAGAGTGGATGTGGGAGCTTGTGTCTCATCCCCTTCCTGAAGCTGCATCTTGCCTTGACAAAGGAAGGAGTTGGTGCTGAGCTTTAGCATCGCCCCTCTCCCAAAGCCCTGTACTGTTGGGGGAGTGGTTGAGTGCTAGGTATTGCCCCATACTCCTTCTGAGGTCTCGTACCTGGTGAGGGAAGGGTTGGGTGCTGACGTGGGCCTGATCCCCCTCCCAAGGCCTTATCTCACCCTGGACTGGCTGCTAGGGCTGTGGTTTTGTCTTCCTTTTTCAAGACCCCATTGTGCCCTGGGCTAGGGAAGGGCTGGCTGATGGAACCTGTATGTTAATCCTTCCCAGGCCTGGTCTGTCCTGGGCTGGCTGCTGGGGCTTTGTGATTTTTCCCCAGACTTGGGTGGCAAGACCCTGAGGGCCACAGTGATCTTGTGGTTTAAGAATAAGAGTATGTGATGGTGCCTTGTGGGGAGGATACCTCTGTAACCCCACAGCGGAACAAGCTGAGCCTGGGGCCCTGCCCTGTGGCGTTCAGGTGAGTGGGTGGAGTGGGACTTGGAGCTGCTCCCTGCCCCAGAGTGGGCACAGGGGGGCCTTCCCAACAGCAGCACAACCAGCTGCCAGCCCTAGTGCAAGGATGCTGTGCCCTGGAGCAGTGCAGTGCTGGGAAAGACAGGCTGGCCAGCACTTGCGGCCCTACTGAAGAAGGATAATCTTTTTGTTGTTTTTTTTCCTATGGTGCTGTTGGCCCTTGGTGGCACGGGCCTGCACTGAGATGCTCCTTGCCTAAACAATGAGAGAAGATGTTTTTTGCAGGTCACTCCATGGCTGGTTATGTAATGGCAAATGCCCTCTGAACTCTGTGTGCGGTGGAGGTGTGTGAGGGCCTGATGGGTGTGAGAGCACGCTCCCCCTCTTTCCCTAAAGAGGCTTTCCTGGGGAACAATCCACAAGTGAATTTCTGCTGCTTCCCTTTTCCTATGGGCTGGACCCCCAGAAGACTTTTCCAAGGGATTTCCAGGTTCCTGGATAGTGAATCTGAATCTGTGGGCCATTGGTTGGGCTGTTCTGAGCCCTGTGTTGTCCTGCCAGGCCTTCTGGGCCACAGACTAACACCCACTGGCAGAAACCACATCACAGAGGGGAGCAAACTGCCTGGAAGCAGCTTTTCCAGAGCTTTGGTGGGGGCATGTGCTCTCTGTTGGCATTTGGGCTCAGTTCCTGTCGTTCCTCCTGGTGCTATTAGTGTGTGTTAATGTCAGCGCTCTATTAAACAGTTTATCTAAAATGTATAAGTTAAGGTTGCATAGAAGTCTTCAACTGCAGGCAGAGTGAAGAATTGAAGTATTATAATCATAGGCTGCAATTATGTAACTGGATTCTCTTTCTCTCTGGGTAGCAGGCTCTTTTAATTGCTGTAACAAAGCTACTCCTTCAGTTTTCTGGGACTGTTCCAGGAAGTGATCATTGCAGCAGATTTTCCTCACTCCCTAGTAAAGCTAAAAATGTGTAGTTTCACTATTTCAAAACATGCTTGGTAGTATCACTCAAGACTTAAAGCACTGTAAAAGGATTTAGGAAACTTAGTGGTGCTCTGCAGGCTTAATTGGAGGCACTCCTTGCCATTAAGAAGCTTATTCCCACAAAGTTTTAATATGCTCTGGTTTTAACATGCCAAGGTGAACAGCTGTGGTCCTTCTCAGCGCAGACCTTCGCTTGACCAGTCCCCCAGATAACATGTGCCTCCTGACCAGGCCTCCTCACCTGTGGCTTGGGAGCAAGAGCTCTGGTGGTGCTGGGGTGTTCCAGCCAGGGCTGCACAGGGCTCCTTCCCCAGGGCAGGTGTTGTGGCCTTTGCTTGAAGAAAGGCTGCAGGGCTGGGATTGCCAAATCCCTGGTGTGTTTTTTTTTTTTTAGGATAATATGCTCTTCACTGGAATCTTCCCAATGCCAAACACTTCCCTGGAAGGTGTATAGCAGACCCACATGTAAAGGGCTCCAATGGCTGCTATGAAGTACCTGAACTATCTTAGAACGAAGAGGGCTACATGCTCAGCTCCAGTATTCCGCTTTCTAGTTTCTTAAAGGTCAGGGGCAGCACTGACATGCTGGTTTCCAGCATCTGTGTTGTGGTTCACAGGCAGGGGGGTGGGAAAGGAGGCCACTTTGCCAGGCTGTAGCTGTGCCAGCTCAGTGGTGGGCTGTTCTTCTCCCAGCGTGGTGTTAACCTGTTTCTGGCTTGTCAGACCGGCTTTGTCCCGTGGGAGCAGCTGAAGTCTGGGTTTCAGTGGCAAAGCAGTGGGGAGGGGATGGTGAGAGGCTGAATGTGGAACAGCACTCCTTCCAGGCGAAACGAGCAGTGGGAGCTGTAGCTCCTGGGCTGGAATAAAAGCGTTGCTGGTAGATGTGCTTCCTGAGCCTCCCTGCTGGAGACGGGCAGTCTGGGGTACGTTGCTTGCAAAGGCTCTGGACAGATGATGCTCCAAACCACTGGTGCACCTGGAAGGCAAACTTGGCTATTGATGTATTGGAGGGCTGTGGCTCTCTGCAGATCCCGTCTCCTCCCACACAGTAAGCTTTTTTTTTTTCTGCATGTGTTTAATGCAGGTGCTGATGTTGGGCAATCTCTGATCTAACTCCCAGACTCAGCCAGTGCTACAGTGCTCCAACTCAAAGGGGTGCCTTAGCCTGGGACTGCTGTAGGCTGCCCTGATAAACTCACCCTGGCCATAACAGGGGGTTTGTATTATCAGCTGGTGACGCAGCCTGCCATAGAAAGGACACCCTCTGATGCACAGGAAGCTTCTCCTTTCTTGGGAAGGGATTAAAGGAATCTATGTTTTGCCTTAGGTTCACGATGTCTGACAGAAAGGCTGTGATCAAGAATGCGGACATGTCCGAGGACATGCAGCAGGATGCTGTAGACTGTGCTACACAGGCAATGGAGAAGTACAACATAGAAAAGGACATTGCAGCATATATAAAGAAGGTAACTATGGGATGAGGGGGCTGCTCTGCCTGAGACTTCATGATGCTTTTAAGTACGTGTGCCTGTCGTGAGCCTGAGTGTCTGGGACTTCAGACTTGTGTGTTTGGAGGGAGAAGATGCTTTCTTTGCTGCTTTACTGCTGTTTTCCAAGAGGATGGAGTGACTTCTGCAAGGTCGGAGGAGGGCTGTGGCAGAGCAGGGCCTGGTCTGTTGCTCTGGCAAGCTCCGAGCAGACAGCGTGAGGGCTGTCCCTCTGGGTTTGCCAGCCCAGAGCTGGCTGCACTTCCTGTTCAGGACCTGCTCAGCAGATGCTGCTGCTCGACTTCAGTCCAGCACAGGGTGGGATTACTCTGGTTTGCTCAGAGTGGGTGGCTGTGCACGTGCTGCTCTGTCTGACGTGTTCCTGGCTCCAGGGTGGGTGGTGTGGAGGAGGATGGGGGCCTTGTGCTGCCTGGTGGGGTTGTAAAAACCCCCGTTAACTTAACTCTCATGCTTGATGGCATCTGGGGATCTGCGAGTTCCCTCTGTAGCTGCTTCTGTGAATGGTTGGGCAAAATGCTTTTGAAAGAGGAAAGTGTGACTTCATAAGTAATGCAGTCCTGGCAGCTGGGCTGCTCGTAACTGAAGCTTGAATGTGAAGGACTCAAAGGTGTCTCCTGGATTCAAAGGTGTCTCCTAACTTCTGGGATCACTTTGATTGGAGGCAAGATTGATCTCAAAGTGCTTGGGGCAATGCAGCCTGTAAAGTGAGCGAGTGCAACAGAAGGCATCCAAAAAGAAGTTGGCCTTTATTTCCTGAGAGTGTGTTGGGAGGAGGGAAGCAATTTGATGCACCTTCTTGCCCTGGCAAAAAAGCTTTTCCTTACTTCAAAGGTTACCTGCAAAGAGCTCAAACTGTCTTGCTGCTGTCTGAGGACTAGCACTTGCTTTAATCTTGAATGTCAAGTCTGTTCTTCTGGCTCTGTCTCAGGGGAGAGAAGGGTGTTCTTGGGAATTGTGTGTTAATTAGAGGGAGGAGAATGGTCTTTAACCCTGTCCTACCTGCTGAGTAGAAGACTATTAAGCCAGCCCTCCTCTTGCCTACCTCTGACCTCTTGGGTCACGTGCTGTCTGGCCTCTGAATCTGCCTGCTCGTTCTCAATGCAGACTTTCCCCTCTTTACATGAAGAAGGGTCCCAAACAGTAGAAACCAGACTTTTCCTTCATATTTTTAGGTGACCTTTAAGCTCAAATGCCTTGTTGGAGCAGACATGCTAAAATATCTTTTTTTTTTTTTTCTTTGTGAGTGGGCTTGGAATGGGAGAGAAGTATTCCTCTGAGCTAGCCTACACGCAGGGCTTGAATAGCACCCTGCTGAGGAGAGCTCTTAGGTCTGCTCTTTCTGCCCAGGGCTGGTGGATGCTCTAAGTCTCAGGAGATGATTTTTTGATTTTTTTTTTTTTTCTTGTTGGATCCTTCAAACAAAGATCTGGTTGTGTCAGTCGCTACTTTGCTTAATAGTGTCTTGCAGTGGGGAATCTAGAGATGCTGCAGGTGGGAGGAGAGGCGAGAGTGTGTGAACAGAACCAGCTAAGAATTTGTACTTCGAACTATTTTCATGTGGGCTTTCTTGGCCTTAATGCCTCTCTTCTCTTTCTTCAGGAATTTGACAAGAAATACAACCCAACTTGGCACTGCATTGTTGGCAGAAACTTTGGCAGCTATGTAACACACGAGACAAAGCACTTCATCTATTTTTACTTGGGTCAGGTTGCAATTCTTCTCTTCAAGTCTGGATAGGAAGTAGGAACAAGTGGAATTTGGACTGTAATGCACTGATGGCTGAAGCCACGACTCCCTTTAACATGGCTATGCCGCTGCATGGACTGTATACTATATTTAATGTGTATATGTTGCAGTAAAAAAAAAAAATCTACTTCTGTTTAGTTGCCTGGGAAGAAGGCGGCATTTTTTTGTTACTGCTTTTTTTTGGTTGTATTGCACTAGGAAACCTGTAAATGCTTAAACAATGGCCTTTACGTGGGAAGAAATAAAACTATTCCACAACAGCTCCCTCGGTGGTAACTCCTTCTTTGAGGCTGGGAAAACTTCTTTGGGCAGGCCGAAAGCCCCTGACTTCCTTTACTGAGTTTTATTAGACTGTTAATCGTGTCAGGAGGAGCAAAGCCAGCGTGAGGCTCTGTACCCACCCCGCAGACTGCAGAGAGCTGGTCTCCCAGTACCCTCGGGGCAGGTGCTCACACCTTCCCTGAAAGCTGGTGGGGTGGCTCTTGGTGATGGGGCTTTCCCGCAGGAGCTGAACTCCACCTCGGACTGTGATACCCAGACTCGCAGCTGGCACCCTCGCTCTTCTCTTCCCGTGCCCATCACTGTATTTTTGGCTCTGCTGAAACACTGACCTAGAGGTGTAAGCAACTGGTCTAGAAGACTTCAACACCCCCCTGAGTTGCCGCTTGCTGCAGAAAGCAGCATCCTGTGGCCGAAGTCTTTAGACCTTGACCCTGAGATCTAAAGCCACGTGGCCCGTCCCCGAAAAGGAGTAGGATATCAAATTGGTGACTACTGACAACAGCTCTGTTTGGCATGTTCGTAGCCAGTTGTCTCAACACTGCCTTAACTTGACGCTCTCCTTAAAGCAAGCTAGTCATGTGGAAGACTTGTAAGTGGCCACTGTCTCCTCTTTTTTTTTATTTTATTATTGTTTTCTGTAGCTGATAAGCTATTTCTGGAGGACTGTCCTCCATGTTCTGATATCTGCTTTTGTTCTTAAAGCACAGTACCAAGAAGTTTCGATTTACATGTGATGTTTGTGTGAAGGAAACTCATGTGACATCTGCTTCGAAGGCAGACAAATGTCTTTGGTCTCCACTAGGTTCAGCAGTGATGTTGTCTTAGTATGTACTGACTCTTGGATTACGCTGCAGGAAGTGCTTTCTATCTGGGTGCGGAGAACTGCTGTGTGATGGCAAGTAAACAAGCTGGGTGCTTGCCATATTTATTGGTTTGGCTAATGCAGAGGTGGTATCACTGGGCTGGTGAACCCAACTGGTGTCTCTGGGGTGAATTTGGGGTCGGGAATAAATCACTGCTGGGGGAGAAAGGGCAGAGTGAAGGGAGCTCTTCATTGTGAAATGACTCGGTGACCCAGGTTGACTACTTCCTGAAGTAAAAGTCCTTCTTGTCTCTGTGCAAAATCCAAAGTATGCCTAATTTTGTAATATTGATAGAACAATGTTGTAACTAGAAAGAATGTAGCTGTCATAACTTCATGTCGATGGAAATGTCCGCACCGGGGTCCTGTGCCTTGGGCTGTCCAGGGCACTCCTGTGGTCTTGTCTGTTCAGATCTGAAAGCAGAATGTTTTGGGGTTTGTTTTCTTTTCCAAGCATGAGTCTAATGTGAACCTGTTCACGGTCTCTCGTGGAGCAAGATCTGTTCCCTTCATAACTGCAATGGCTCAAAAACCATTTATTTTTTTCAAACATTAAAGGTGAATTGACACATTTAAACAGCCTCTAGCTTCTTCATTGCCAGTGCAACATCTGCACTTGTCCAGAGAGGGCGAGCAGCAAGTTCCCTCTGCCCTGGGAAGATGCTGATGATCCAGAGAGGGAGAAACTTGCCCAAAAGAGAGTGTGTGGCCCCATCTGTGCTGGTGCTGACCACTGGCCCGGCTCAAACACTGGCCCAGGGGGCGGGATGGAGGGGTGCGTGTCTGCTGCTGCCCCTGTGGGGTGCTCCTAACCTTGGTAGGAAGGCACTGGGACCAGCCTCTTAATGACTTCAGCCTTGGAGGGGGGTGTTCAGGGTCCGGGTTCCTGGACACACTCCGAGGTGTCTCTCCACTTGGCAGGAAAGTAGGTTCCCCTTTGGGCTTCCTCCTGGGAGAAAGGTGATCCCTGAAACTCTGGCTGCCTGAAGCTGATGTGTCTTTGATTCCTCTTGTGCTGCTGGGTTTGCCCTTAAAGAACCCCTGCCCTGCGCCTGCGATCCTTTCTGCTCCTGATGCAACCTAAATTTAGGATTGTGGCCTCCCTGGTATTTCGGAAAAGCTGTGGGCTCTTCCCAACTCCACCAGTAACAGCTCTGCTGTGGCACAGCAACGCCAGCAGGAGAAACACGGAGAGGTGCAGCCACAGCCAACTGTGACTCATGGTAAGAGCTACACACAGCCCCCCAGGGCCGAGAGAGCAGCAGTGTGGCTGTTACACACGGGAGATCTGTTCCAGCCCCCGCCTGGCACCGCTGAAAAGCAGAGGAGGCTTCTACTTTTGGGGGGAGCTGGGAGTGATGCTCCTCCCTCAGCAGGTCCCAGCCAGCCTTTTCGCTGGCAGCCCAGTTTCGGGGCTGAAAACTCCAGTCGAGCCGCGGCTCCAAGAAAACATTCCCAGACTTGTGGGGCTGGGGGGTTCGAGCCCCCACTTGGTGCCCAGCAGCTCCCGAAGGCCGGCTGCAGCCCGGGAGGCTGCTCAGCCAAACCTGGCCTGAAAAACTTCCAGCCTGAGTTCTGTCTGTGGGAAAGCAGCACGTGTTCCAGTGGCTGTGGGGCGGGTGCCGTGGGTCCCTGGTGGGATGGGGCGCCGTGGGGCTGGCGCACACCACCAGGAAGGTTTGGTGTTCCTTGGATGGTGGTTTGGTGGTTCCTTGGATGTGTCACTGCAGCAGGAGCCCAGCTTCAGGCTAAGGAAAAGAAGCTCCAGCTCACACCTCTGGCCATTAGGCAGTGAAACGGAGCCCTGCTCGCCTCCCTGTACCCCCTGCCGAGGACACTGGTGCGTGTGTCCCCAGCTCCCCCCTTAGAGCAGCTTTTGGGTAGCACGGGGGGGGCTCTGCAAGACACAAACTGCCTGAAGTTCAGCCACGGTTTCCCCTGCAGGGCTGAGAGCTGGGGGAGGTTTCTGTCCCCGCTGCCTCCCCAGCAGAGCCTGACACAGCTCTTGGCTCTGACTTTTTCCATTGCCCGGGCTCTGGCTCCAGTTTCCAGCAGGCAGGTGTCCTGCACCCGGCCTCCGAGCATTAACTGCTTCCGTGCTGGGGAGACCTGACACCCCAGAACAGCTGCTCTGCTGCAACGGGGGCACAAAGCTACTTGGAAACATCTGGAGCACCGAGTGGAAGGTATGTATTTTTGGGGGCAGGGGAAACATCTGGAGAGAGAAACTGCTTCCAGATGTGTTTGGGGCAAAAACATGCTATTTAAATATAAATTCAATATACGTTGCTGTCCTGCCTTCCGAGCATTCAGCAAACGTTGGATTGCGGGGGGAGTCCGAGGTGGTGGGTGCTGCTGGAGGTGTGGGTGCAGGGCTGGGGGTAACGGTGCGTCACATTATTTCCTCTTGTAGAAGACAAATTATTCAATTCCTCATCTTGAATATTTCTTCCAGATGTGGCCTTACAAAAGCAAAGCTCTGGAGCACTGAGGAGCAGGGGGGCTGGGTTCTGGTGTGTAACTGCAGAGACAATAGCGAGGACTCTCTCTTTTGCAGAGGGAGCGCGGTGCGGATCATGGAATCACAGAATTGTCAGAGCTGGAAGGGACCTTCTAGAGATCCTCCAGTCCAACCCCCCGGCCAAAGCAGGGCTGCCCAGAGCACAGCACTCAGGAGCATCCAGATGGGATGATCTCCAGAGAAGGGGACTCCACACCCTCCCTGGGCAGCCTCTGCCAGGGCTCCATCACCCTCACCCAAGAGAAGTACTTCCTCAGATTTGAGTGGAACATCCCATGGTCCAGCTTGTGCCCGTTGCCCCTCGTCCTGTCACTGGGAACCTCTGAAAAGGGTCCAGCTCCATCCTCCTTCAACCCACCCTTTAGATACTCATGAGCATTAATAAGGTCTCCCCTCAGCCTTCTCTTCTCCAGGCTGAAGAGTCCCAGTTCCTTGAGCCTTTCCTCATCAGGGAGATGCTCCAATACCTGAATCATCTCTGTTGCCCTTTGCTGGACTCTCTCCAGCAGCTCCCTGTCTCTCTTGAACTGGGGCCCCAGAACTGGATAAAGCTCGAAGCTGCAGGAGAAAGTGTGTGGCCCCCGTAGGGAGATCTAGCCTTGCTCCCTGCCTGGCACAACGTTCTCCCTTCTCTGTGACCACCTGGGACGGGACAAAGTGACAGCGATGTTGTCCCCACCCTGAGCACCCTGTGTTGCTCCCTTCACTGGGGGGGTTGTGGAGGGGGTCACTCTCCTTCCCTCCCACCCTGCAGAGCTGCCATCGTGGTGTTGATCTTCCCCATCGCTGGCAAACCCCGTGCCCCACGGGCACATTCCTCCTCGCAGGGCTTTTTGTGGGAGGTTTGAGATGAAGAGAGAAAAAACGTGGAAATATTTTTTTTTTTATCTCACTTTCCGTCTCTGCCGGGTGAATCCTTAGGAGGCCGGTGGCACGTGGTGAAGGAAGCAGGGCTGTGCCATCCCTGCCCACCCGAGGTTTCCCTGCTTTGTTCTATTTTTTGAGCGAGGATTCTGACACCCTTTCCCAGACTGTGACTCACAGCAGCGCTTTATAGATACAGGAGCTGCAGGAGCCTCGCAGGAGCCAACTGTGTTTATTAAAAGATGATCAGATGTTTCCTCCCTTAAGGCAGTCTCTAGCTGAGGCTGAGTAATAACTCATTACCAACGAGACAACTACTTATCATCAGGTCAGCGCCTTCCCCAGCCCTTCTGTCAGCAATGGCAGACACTGGTCTTCTCCTGCACCCAGCTCCAGTGGTCTCAGCACCCAGCACTGGGGGTAAGGAGGGAGCTGCCCTGCTGGACCCCCCTCTGGTCCCTGTCCCTACCCCGGGTGGGCAACCCCGGGCTCTGCTCCGCTGCTCAGCAGGGTTTGGCTCTGGGTTGAGCTCGAGGAATGGTTTTATCCAGGTTTTTTTCCAGCCCTGGTGGAGCTTGGATCCTCCTGCTGCTGGAGTGGCCTCACAGGCTGTGTCCTTCTGTCCTAGTGCTGGGGACTCGGAGCAAACGCACCAGAGCTCACGGTGGCCTGGTGGAAAAATCAATGGTGCTGCAGAGGAGCGTTGCTGGGGCCGGGGGTGAGGTGGGATGTCACGTTCTGCCACCTCCCTCGTCCCCGTGCACCCCTTGTTCCCCCGTAGGGTGGCACTTGCCCACCAGCCTTTCTGGGGGGAGGGCAGGGAGCGAGGCCACCTCTTGTCCCCTTGCAGGACGTGGGGCCGGGACCTTCCCAGGCTTGGTCAGAGGTTTTCCTCAGACGCCATCCTCTGGCGTGGCCTCCGGCGAGCGCCGTGGCATCTCCCCATGTCCTTTGTTCCCTCCCTTCCTTACGCATCCCCATTGATTTATGGCCGTTGCGGTGCAGCCCCACCGACCGCAGCTCAGCTGCTCGCCCAGACCCGGCCGGGCTCTGTGCCCTCCCCCCCGCCCCTTGCCACGCAGTAGGACCCCCCCCGCTGCATTTAAACAAGTGCAGGGCCTTTTCTTTCACCTCCTTCCAGCCTGGGTGTGAATGAAATGCTTTCAGGGGGAGGAGATGGCTGGGAGCCCCGCTCTCCCCGCGCAGAGCATTGGTCACAGCCCAGGAAAGCATCCGAGGAATTTGCCACGGCGGTCCCTGGGCCCGGGGAGGGGAGGGGGGGAGCCCAGTGAAAGCCCCTCTTTGTTGCTGCCACCCAGTCCCACGCAGGGCCAGGGCTGGAATCTGCAGAGCTGGTCGCCTGCTCCCACCGGCACGTCGCCCTCGGCTGCTCCGGGGCCGTCGGGAAAGTTTTCCCCCGTGTCTGATCCCTGAACACGTTGGGCTCCGCCGGGAATGATGGAAGGATTTCCCGGGGTTAACCCGGGGTGTGACCCCAGCTTTAGCCCCGGGTTTGCTTAAGCTGAGTCAGAGGAACAGAAATCCATTCTTACAACCCGTATTTTTTCCAGGAGGTGTTCGATGACAGGTTTGGGGTTTAATCTCACCCCCATCTCACCAGAGCGGGGTGACCCCTGCAGGAAAGGACGGGGGGGGCTGACACCAGGACGTGCCTCAGCTGCAGCCTGCATACGGCTCTGGGGAAAAAAAATATAATAAAAATAAATGCCTTTTTTGTTTTTGAGGAAAGCCTTTGACAAGGACAAAACCTCCTCCTAAAATCCGTTTTTCAAAGTCCTGTTTTCTCTTAAGGCTTCAAAATGACCTGGCCCAAAGCGTCTGCTCCTCTGTGGGTCAGCTTGGACACGGTAAACCCAGACCCACGTTGGCACTGCTCCCTGGGACACCGTGGCTTTGGGGGGGCTGGGGGATGGCACCCACGGGTGCCGGCAGGGGGTCCCTGGGCCTTTCCTGGGTCGTAATTAGCAGAAGAAAACCACCGCGTGACTCAGCACACGTAAGGTGCCAGGCCAGGGCTCCTCCAGCCAGGCTGACACGTGCAGTTCAGGCAGAGCCGGGGGTGGCTGAAGATACCGCGCTCCTTAAATATTTTATAGAAAATCATTAAGCAATTATATCTGGCAGATCTCGCCTCACGGGGAAAAAGCAGCTTGAAGTCTGCGCAGTAAACAGGGCAACGCTTCCTGCCCGTTCGGGATGTCTTCTCCGAGTCTTAACTCCACTCCTTCCTCCAGAATAACTATAATTATCTCTTAATTGCCGTTATTGTTTAACGTTTTTTAGCATTTGCCAGTGCAAACTGTTAGCAGCGTTCCGCGCAGATACAATCAGTAGCCGGGGTTCACAATGAAAGCAATTAAAATCCTGCGATTGTGACGAGCCTGTGTTGGCTTCTACGGCAGCTTCACTCTGCACAACTTGCCAAGACGTAGGCTAGAAACTCAGGACAAATTTAGCATTTATTTAGTAACCCAGCGAAGCTACTACCTCTCGCTGCCTCCAATGGTTGGCGTCTACGGCGCTTTTTGGAAGGATGTGAGCGCTGAGGGGAGGGGAAAGAAAGCATTTTCTAGAATACATCCCCGGAGAGCGTAGATAAAATTCTGCACATGAATTATGCACATGAATTATGATTTCACTCCTATTTTTGTTGGGATTAGCTCATGTTTGGTGTGCCTCCCTGGCAGGTTGCTGGCGGTTCGGCGGCGAGCGCTGCGCTCTCCCCAGCTCCCAGCTGCTCCCGTGCTTCCCTCTCCCTGTGGGCTGCGGGGCTTCTGGGGGGACACAGCCCACCCGTGAGGGTGGTGGCAGCTCCTTCACCCCTCCCCGGTCCCGGGCAAGTAGTCTTTCCCTGTTCATTTACAGCGTCTCGTGTGAAAACGTGCAACGGATGAAAACAGATTTAGGTGTAAAGCTAAAAAAAGCGAGTCTGTGTTATTTTTCTGTAAGGGGAGGCATTTGCAGGTGCCAGTGCCACCAGCCAGGCTTCGCTAGTGGCCCACGGGTCCCCACCACCTCCCGAGGAAGGCAGACCTGGAAATATCCCAGCCTCTGACAGCCCAGGGGAGATAATGCCTGGGGAGGGGAGCGCAAGGGGGAGGCAGAAGCATCTATTCCAAAATCTCTGTGCCAGACTCAGCTGCAAGCCCAGAACAGAGTGGATTTAAGCCACTTTAATTAGAGGCAGCAGTTCTTTCATACAGCAACAGCTTGGGGATCCTGACACCCCCCCCCCCCCCCCACTTCCCAGGAGAGCCAGTGACCCCAGCCCACCAGTGTGCCCCTGTGAAAGGAGGTTTAATGGCCCTCATTGCAGGGGGAGGAATTATCCTAATTAGACAAATCACCAAGGCACCTGCAGCCAGGGCATGGTTGGGCCAGGTGGGGGGTCCAGGCAAGGTGGGTGCAGGCTCAGACACCCTTTCCATGGTGGGACCACAGGAGAAGGCTCAGGGGGGCTAGTGGAGGCCTCCCCGGCGGGGTCCTTCCCTTGCCATCCCACACGCCCTGGCCCATGGCTGCTGCCGCCTTGGAGTGACACCCCTGGGAACCCAGCAGTGGTTTGCACGAGAAAATGAGATTAGGAAAGTATTTCAAGAATTTGTGCCTGTCCTTCAGCAGCAAAGCAGCCCGGAGCCAGCGCTGTTTGTCCCCGTCAGCTGGAAAACAGCTGGGAAGGCAGCGGGAGACGCCTTGGGCACCAGCAGAGCTAAAGTTGAGTATTGTGTTGGGGCTAAATTTGCACGTGGTGCAGGTGGGGGCACTCACAAATCCCCCTCCCAGGGATGGAGCGCAGGTTTTCAGGTACCCATCTGCTCCTGGGGTCTCCCCGGGACATTCCCTGCTCCTTCACCTGTCTCTGCTCAGGGGCGACTAGTTTTTCTGGTCCCATTCCCCCCAGTCTGGCTGCTCTCCTGCTCCCTAAACCTGGGCAAGTCCCCCCAGAACCAGCGTGGCTGAGGATGGCACAGCTCGTCACACGGGTGTGTAACACACAGCGATATCCTGCAGGCAAAATGGGGTGCAGCCACCTCGAGTTTCCCCTCTGTGTTTGAGCACGTCAGAGGAGCGGGACATTTTTCTGGGGTCAAGGTGTTTGATCTGCTTTGAAATGCTGCTGGTGGGAAGTGGAAAGTTGGTCAATTCGGACAGTCCCAGGGAAAAGGAACAAAGCTGATGGAAACAGCAGTGTTTGGGGAAGCTTTGGACTGAAACCCCCAGCTGAATTTTGGGGCAGCTTCTCTCCCAGAGCACTAAGATTCAGATGAACTCCCTCCGTTCTGCCTTTAGGAGGGAGAGACAGATCTGGAAGGTGAAGGGGAGGCCGGGAGCGCCGGCAGCAGCTCCCAGGCCATCGCTTTGTCAAAATCAGCAGGTTTCTGCCATGCCCTCGAGCTCTCTCTCCTGGCTCCTGTTTAGTTTGGCGTCCCCGTGGCAGCTGCCACCAGCCCTGCGTTATCAAACCACCTGCCTGAATCTCAAGTAACTGATCCATATATTCAGCAGGAATATCCATTTCCACAAGCTCTTGGGAGCCTTGAGATGAGAGCAGCGAAACCGGGGATTTCTGCTGAGCTGTGCAGCTGGAATTTCCTCAGCTGGGATGTCACTGGGGGGGGTGGGGGAGGGAGCTGCAGGGAGGTGGGAGATTTATTTAAGCTGTGACCAAACAGGATTGGCAAAATGGTGTTGGCATTTGCCTGGGCTCAGCCCGGCTCCCTGGTACCCAGAGGAGGGTGGATCCCGCTGCAAGCACAGGGGTCCTGGGATGCTGAGCCCTCATCCCTGCACATCCCCAGGAGGAGCAAGCCCAAGCGATGACACTTTCTGTGCATGTTTTTAAGACAAATGTGGCTGCTGGAATCAATAGAGAAGGAGTATCCTCCCCAGCCTGGGGAACCCTCCTGTCCACATTCTTCCCTGGGACCTTCAAAGGAGCTGAGGGATCCAATCCCCACTAATTTGCTTTGTGAACGCCCACCTAAAATTGTAATTATGGCCAGCTGGATTCCAAGGGAGGAAAGAACCCACCGACTGTAACTACCTTGTTTTCCTAACACAGGAGTCCCCACGAACTACTGAGACTTAGATTTTTATCACTTATTATGTTGGCTGATGTTGGAGGGTGTTCCTAAAATTAATGAAAATTTCATAGACTGACTGGGGAAGAAAGAGACCGTTTTGTGTCCCCTACCAGATGGCCTAAACCAGCTGCTCACTTTTTTTTTTTTTTTTTGCTTTGAACTGTGGTTCTAATGACTTCTCTGTCCTTTGAAGTCTGCCCCTGAGCTGCTCAACCATGCTCACTGTATTTGCATGACAGTGGCAGAGCACCATTAGGAGTCCTGGACTCGGCTGTTTTCCCTCATGGCCACCACTGGATCCTGCCACATTTGCTCTTTTTTGGGGCTTTTGAGAGGTGAGTAAACATGAAGTCTTTACCAGGTGCTTGTAAAATGTGTCTTGATGTCATGTCACTGGTTTCAGTGGGGTTATTCCCTAAACCCAGGGTGTCTTTACCCTGCTCCGGGCTGGTTTTGTGGCTTTCTAAGCCCATGCAGCAGTGCCAGCCTGCGGTCAGTCACCGATTTATTAGGGCCTCACGAAAGCGGGGGCTGCTGTCAAAACTCACACTGCAACTCCCTTTCCAAAACAGAGGAAAGAGCTTTAAATATGTAGTAGGAAGTCTTAAAAAAGAATAAATCGTGAAATAGAAGGAACAAACCCAAAAGAAGGTCCCCGAGTGTGGGCTTGGTAGAAATTTGTGCCAAGTGGAGCAGTTGGGACAGCAACGCTGACATTCCTGGGTTTGGAATCCCAAACCCAACGTGGCTCTGCCTGAGTCTGTCCCCAGATGGGATGCAGGGGTGACAGCGGGTGGCAGCCAAGACCCTGGCTCCCACACGACCACCACGTCGAACCCACGGACCCTGCGGGTGCAAAAAGGCCTTTCCAGGACGGAGGGAAGTGTCGGGAGGTGCTGCCACAGGGTGGGTGCTGGGGGTCTCCCCATTCTCCATCCTACCCCGGCCCCCAGCACTGGTGGGAGTGATGGCAGGGCTCAAAGCAGCCCAGAGATGGTGGCTGTGAGACACGGGAAGGTGCGACTCCCAAGCAGCATTTACCCACCCACTGGATGGGTTTTCACGCCAAAACCATGGCTTTGTTTCTTCTGACAGGGATGAAGGAGACAGGGAGCTGCTGGAGAATCTCCAGCGAAGGGCAACAGAGATGATTAAGGGATCGGAGCATCTCCCTGATGAGGAAAGG
>BJBW01003647.1:0-47315 GCA_004320125.1 Scolopax mira
AGTTGGGGGTGTCCCTGTGACTGCAGGGGGGTTGGACTACATGACCTTTGGAGGTTCCTTCTGGCCTGCACCATTCTATGATTCTATGAAAATCTGATCTGTTCTATTGTTTTCAACAATAGGATATATAATTCTTACATTTATTAGCATGAAATTTTCTGATGGTTTTGTGTGAAAGGAAATAAAAAACTTAGTTAACTTTCAAAAAGCTGAGGAGTCTAAAGCCCAAATCAGAAACCATGTTCAGAGGCTAAATTGGTCAATGTTAAGTGTTTTGATGTACAAGGGTACAAGACAATATATAGAGATGAAAAGCTGTGTAAAGCTGCAATCTAAAGGAAGTTTAATGCTACTTCCGTAATGCACATTTTTAACTCACCAATATGTAAACTAGATAAACTTGTAATATTTTGTGACCTGCAGATTTAACCAGGAATAGCAAAGCATGAATTCATATGATAGGATCTTAATTTGAATTAGATTTCCCATTATTTCTTAAATATATAGTTATTAAAAACTGTCTACTTAAGGGTTTAACAAAACAAAAGAGTTATAAAATGGATGTGTTTTGTTTCATTTTGTTCTAAATGTATTCTCCATCTTCTCTTCCTCTGTAAAAGTAATTAATTTTTTTTATTTTTTTTTTAAAAAAAGAATGGTCATGTTGTGGATAAAAAAAGGAAACTAAACCATCAGAAGAAAGCAATCAGTTTTCCCAAAGTAAACTGATTACCTTGAGGAAAAAAAAATCCAGATGGAATGATTACTCCACTAATTGTTTATCAGTTTACAAAGTTAAAAGAGCAAACACAAAAGCAAAAGACACGTAGTTGACCAAAAAAAAAAAGGTATTTGGCAAATGTACAACACAAATGATTTACTCTCTGATGTAGTTCTGAGGGGCATTTAACAGAATTAAATAGTTGTTATTAGGGTTACTCTGAACATGAGAAAATATGTAACACATTCTTGACAGTCCCGTTCAATTTGACAAAACTACAGCTATATCTTTGTGTGAGCCTTGTAAGAAAGCTGTCTGTTCACTAGTAATAACACTGATAAACAGATAAAGCAGATAAACCTCACCTTCCCATCAATAATGGCACATATTAGAGTGTGTTTGACACAACAGGATAGACCCTAAGTATCTGAAATAAATATTTACATAGATTTAATGGGATTGTTATTGTATGTTTATGAAATGCCAGTTGATTCTTAAATGTATTTGCCAGGGATTAACAGCTACTCCAGAACCCATTGCTATTTAATGAACATACAAGAACTGCCTTAGATGTAATAAGAAGTTAAGTTTAATAAGATCATGAATTACTTCAGCTAACCAAATTATAAAAATTTACTGAAGATTAACACTATGTAAGGTACAGATATCTTCTATAGAGGTTAATCCTTAAATTAATGTGTTTTTATTCATCCCTTGGTATTTAATTAACTTAAATTATAATAGCTGCCATGGTCAGAAAAATATGTTAATTTATTTTGATTTTGTGTAGAAGTCTGTGTAATCTAAAAACATCTCTTTACTTTTCCGTGAGTCAGTTCTGTAAAGCATTTCAGCACATAGGACTTTTTAGAAACCAAAGTACAGGTTGATCGCAGATTCTAATTTTAAACCTCCAACACATTATTCTTTATTGCTTCTGGCGCTAGAAATTTGGCCATAAGAATTCAAAAGAAAAGCCAAATAGATGAATATTTAAGCAAAGCACTGAAAGCTATAAACCTTACAAATGCACCCAATTTTGTGAGTGAAGAAAAGTTCCCAACTACAAATACAGAGAAGAGGGAACAACAGCTGTTCAAACAGAAATCATATTTCTCACATGGAAGAAAGAATCGCAGCCTCCACATCATGATTCTGATGAAATGGGAAAGGTTTGCTGCACAAATTAATGATGGTAACTTCAGGATAAAACTGAGCTGGAACCATTAACATCTATAACATGAATAAGAGACATGAAAGCCAAAAAGATGGGATTAACAATGCCCATTGTGCAAAAAGCTGGTTCCTGCAAAAAACAATGAACTGTAATTCATCTTTCATACCTTTAGATATCCACTGTTATTGAACTCCATCTGAGTTAGTCATCTTTTACTGACAGTAGAGAGGAATGAGCATTTGAGGGTGTGATTCATCTAAAACAGGTCAAATGAATCATGTTCCAGAAGTACGTACTGCTCTCCTCGTTAATTCTAAAGTGCTTATCAAATAATTAAGTATAAAGTATGAGGGTAACTAGCTTAGAGGTACATAAGATTGTAGGTGAAATGGTAGGTATAAGTTTCCAAAGAATTTATGGACTGTTCTTTCCTTCAACAGGGTTGAAAATGTAGAGGTTTGGGTTTGCAAAGATTTCTTTTTCTTTCCTTAACTAACAAAACCTTAAACTCTAGTTTTTCCAGTTTCTTTGTATTTATAAAGAACTAATTATCTAGGAGAAAACCTAAGCCTTAGTTTTGAATATATTTTAGAAAGGTAACATTTACTTTAAATGAAGAGGCAATAAACTTGTATTTCCTGGATTTCATTAAGATTGTGAAGAGTATTTTTAGCCGTCTTGAACTTAAAAAGTTTTTTACTTCTGTAATATTTTCCAGACTACTCAGTTCACAAATATTGCCAGTAAAGTGAACAAAACCCTAAGAAAAAATATCATCATTTATATTTTGAAGAAGTGTTTTACTTTTGTTCAGCTACAGAAGCCTATGCAAAAGAACAATGTTACCTGACATAGGATTAAAAATAAAAAGTTATGTTTTGTGGGTTTATAACAATACATAAAAATCATACTGTATTGGTTCAAAATGGGCAAGGTGGTTACAACTCTGCTGACTGATGAGCCTCCACTGCAAAACCTCAAAAACCTATCTAATATGAAATTTATTCTAGTTTTGGATTATTAAATTTCAGCTAGTGTATAAGAAAAATATAAATTGTAATCACTTTTGGCAGACAGTTAAATTAAACAAAAGCACACTACCTCTAACAGTAGAACAGTTTCTATTTCAAAACAAATCTGAGTGTGTTTTGATTACTTGCTTTTTTCTGCTCTGTGTTACATATTATCTTCCCATGCCTTAAACTTTTAATATTTTTTTTTCTCTTTCTTCTCCGTGTAACTCTTTCTCTCTTCCATACTTCTGTATATCAGAAAAAGAATCACGTTTACAATAAGGAAAGCAGCTGTATGGTACTTTCAAATGTGCTTGCAAAAAGTTTAAGAGTCTTCTTTTTCATAAACAATGAGCCAGCTACTGTTGCCATATATACTTATGAAAAGCTACAGAAGTGCAATGAATTTACAATGACCTGTAATTCTACTGACATCTAAAGCTATGTCTTAAAAAATATTTAAAAAATCTTTATGTTTTAAATAGCAAAGAAATTATTAAGCATTAACTAGTAGCTTATTTTGTCTTACTTAAAGAGGTTACACATCTTCTTAAATCACTGTAAAATAAAGATCTCTTAAGAATAACAGTATGAGGGTACCCAGTTTTTACTGATCATCTAATTTATCTCCAAGAGACTCTTTTCCTGTATCAAAATTATAGCAACATGTATATTTTTTGCTATTCTCCATATACTAAGAAAAAATGTGAATGTATGCAAAATAAAACACATAAGATTAAAAATAAAGGAATAAAACTAAGTATTATTAATAAAGACCAAATATATAGACTCTGAATGTAACAAGACTATGGATATTAACAATAGTTTTGTATAAGGAAAAAGTATCCATAGGCAAAATTTATAACTATATAACAATAATTAGGCTTAAATATTTTGTGAAATTTTATTTTTACAAAAAGTATCGTAAAGACAGAAAATGTTGAGAGAAGATTTATTTTGGAAGTCAAAACTACTTAAATTCTCTTCTTAGTTTGAAATAACTCTACAATAATAACTGAGATTTTACTGCATGCTTCAAAGTTTTTGATACTTCTCTTCAAAATTTGCATTTTTATTAATGTTTTCTTATTGGTTGAAAATTGTAATTAATGTTAATTTTAAGTCTACTAAGTTAATATAATAGTGTTTTGGGGACAGTTGCAATCTGTACTATATTTTCTCATACATTACTATGTGAAGTTTACGGTGTTATCCCATCCAAATATATGTTTTGAGAATGTCCTTATTTGTTTATTATAGGCCTGAATACAAATATATATATATATGTATATATTATGCTATTGCATGGTATTTCCAGTGATTGAAGGATATGCATTATCAATTTTACATGTTCTTTTTTTGTTTTAATTTTTATATTACAATTCAGCAGTGTGCTCTGGCTACTCTGTGGTACTCTTTAGAAGCAAAAAGTAGTTGCAGCACACTGGCATATTAAGCTGGATTTAAAGCTTTCCTCACAGCAGTCATCGTAATGTTCAATGTAGTTTTCTTTCTCTATCCTTCTCTACTCATTACACTTTCCCCCAAAAACATCTGCCTTTCTTATGCACCCAGGCATTGCTGGGTCATAAAACTTTGACCCAACAGAGAGGAAAGAAAGTGCTACCTGACATAACTGAGGGTCACATTCGACTTTCTATGTTTTATAACATAGACACAAATCTTACAAATGTTTTAGTCAAACTGTTTTAATTCGCCTTTTTTTGAAATTATATCCCTATGGGCAAAAGGCTGAGAATTTGACATAAAATTATTTCATAGAATATTTCTCAGTTTTTTCATAGAGAAAAATATTGGTCTTTTTTAAGAGTGGCTGCTCAAAAGAGACACGTTGTTAGGGACACATAATATTATTTCCTATATTACATGTTCAAAATTTCTACTATAAGTAAAATATTCCTACAAAAGAGATATGAAGCTGGTACTTTCTGAGTTATTATAAGTGTGCAGTATAAATTTTATATATCTTGGGGCCGGGGCGGGGGGGGACACAACAGAAGAAAAGTTATTTCTTCTTTAAGTAAAAAATTATTTTGCATGAACATATAGATCTGCATTGTCTTTACGTGAACTTTACTTAACAACAACAAAATACCACAGGGATAAGGGACAGAATTCTCACTTCAAATCAAACTGTTAAAGTAGAAAAGGAATACCACGTGCTAAAACTAATCTCTCACAGATGAGGTGTAGGACTATTCACATTCAGCGGTGCACACAGTTCCAATATACACTTCTCTAGGCCACACAGATTACAGGTATGCTGAAAAAGTCTCTTCATAGTGTCAGAACAGAGACAATTCCACTTTGTGACATTTTTAGTCTGCATGTTTGATTCAGAGCTTGGAAGGTTGTTTGGACTGTTTAACTGCCTAGAGATCATGTCCAATGTGCAACCTAAATTGCACTTTTTATGTAAGAACCACATTCATTTATTAAAGCAAAAAATGGATCAGATAATAAATTTCTGTACGAAGAATTTAATTCAAAACTCTGAGAAACAATTCAGTTGATAGACTATCGTCTGAAAATCTAAGGTGCACATCCCTACAATATTTAAGCAAACACTGCAATTATATTACTTTATATAAATAATTTTATACATTTACATTTTATGGAGAGTAATATACATTATTAACTACATGTAAGAACCTTAATTTTTAAAGTACTGTTTTATAAATGTACACTATATGTTTAAATGACAGATTTTGCCTCAGGAATATTATACTTCCCCAAAACAAACTTTATGATGAAAGTAATAGAAAGTAGAAATTTACAAATTTGTGAATTTTTCTCATATTTACACTTTTAAAACTTTCAATTTTCCATATAGATTGCAAAATCATATTTTCAAGGACAACAGTTAACAATGTATTATTTCTGTATTTGTTCATGAGTGTGTGTACATATATAAACACACACAGGCTACATAAACATATACACTACTAATATTAAAAGAAACATTAAGAGATGAAGGATTTTCCACATGGATTCACATGGACATCCCCACTGATTTATATGAGAGAGTTTTTGTATATAAAAGCTGTAATAATCTGGTCCTAAATTTAAAAATTATAAATTTTAAAAATACATTTACTTGTCTCAAATAAAGCAGGTTTTTTTCGGTGCCACAGTATGACTTGGTTATACTGGGCATATGCTCCTCTCCATTTCATGCTGCAGAAGGGAGCAGATGGAATTAAACATAGCTTGGCATGCAGCACAGGGGCAGCCATGCAGCAGTGTGGTTTAGTACCACGCAAGCACTACCAGCTCCATATACATTAGAGATGAAACACAAAAAAGGGCATGTCACCTTCAGGAAAGGGTAGTAGTCGGGGAACATCTGTTATACATGCAGTGTTCCCTGTAGAAAGAACTGAAACATGATGAAATATGCATCAAAAGTTCCCTATGCACTGAGGTACATTAAGTCCCTTTCAAACCATATGAAGCCCACTTGGGGAAGGGAGGTTATTTGAGTGTGGCAGCTGGAATAGGAGAAAGCAGCAGCAGGGAATGGAAACCAGCTGTTATGCCATTCTGGAAATCAGGATGGGCAGTAGGTGCACAGACGCTGTTACACTGCATGTGTATATCACTGATGTACAGAGAGTATATAGAAAGCAGACAAAGTTTCACTGAGCAGTAATTAGTTAATCACGCTGCAGCTCTGCCCGTGAGCAAAGTCCACATTAAACGCTAAGTAGTATTATATTGTACTGGGGATTCTTGTGAAGCACCACTGTGTCCCTGTGATTCTCTAACATGGTGAACTCTTCCCGTAGAAGGTGTTCACAGACAAAAAGCAGAAGAACAGATCTTTCAGGATGTCTTACTCAGGACAACACAATACATTGCATCCTCACATTTAAACCTCCTCATGAAAACCAGAACTAGAATGGATCCTCTGGTCCTGGGTAAGTTAAAATAAATCTGGGTTACTACTGACAAATGTGTATTTAACCTATTTTAAAAACTTCCAGGAACAGAGATTCTTTAACTTATGTGGGGTAGCCTGCTAGAGTATCTAGCTATCTTTATAGCAAAGTTCTCCCTCATATGTAACCTAAATAATTCTCCCAGTAAAAAAAAAAAAAAAGGAATGAAAAAGTAATCACCATCTTATTTATAACAACTTTTTTATATACACAAAGATTTTTATTGTTTCCTCCCAGACTTTATTCATTTAAACAAATGGAAATTCTAAACAAAAACTTCTTTTAAACTTCACTCACAGGCCACGTTTCATAATCTTTTATTTTCTGGTGTTATTCTACCTCTTTGCTGATTTTGAATTTGTCCAGATTTTTCTTAAAAATATCTCTACAGACTGAGTATGGCAGCTTGTCACTAATCAGAATGTGATGCAACTCTGGTACAAGTTAAATTATACTACTTTTCTCCCTCTGCAAACCTGGGCATAGGAGAAAAAGAGCCAGGAAAAGGACAGATTGGATTACTGTACACAGAAATTTGGAGATATGTCTTGTTACAGATGAATAAAATATAATTAGTATTATTCCAACTGAAGCATTGCTGAATGGAACAATTAACTCCCGTCTTTTATTTAAGACACTTCTGTTATGTCTTCCCCAGCTGGACATAAAACTATTGATAACTACAGTACAAGTTCAGGTTTCCAATTAATATGCATCAGCTTTACAGTAAATCCATCTGCAGAATATTCCTTCCTTTTAGTAACAAGAATGTGACTGGAATAGGATTGTGTCAAAACTTGACTAATATTGTTGTTCATCATATCTGTATTTTCTGATGACTCAATATAAAGAGGTGCAATCATAAAATCTTGATTTCAAATGAGAATGAGAAGACAAAATGTTATATTTATTTTAATTGTCTCCTTTATATAACTGAATAGACACATATTCTCATACATGATTTTTAAACTAGAATTCTATGTAAGTTTAATTAAAAGGAAAGTATAAATACACCATACAAGGACATTTTCAGACAAAGACTAAGAGGCAGAAATAGACTCTAGTCCTGTTACAATAGTTTCCATGATATTAAGTATCCATCCAATATATGAATACCTGCCCTAAAATTTTCATTAACAAAAGTAAGCACAGGCAGAGAACATCCATTTACCACCCAGGGAAATGCCTAAAGCCTGAAACAATGAAAACTATCTGTTCTCTGATTTCCTTGTTTCAAAAGTTGTTGATCTTTCTATGCCCCCACTTTTCTTTCAATTTATAACAAGAATCTGAAAAGAAGAAATGTTAGCTGAAGATAATGATTTTGACATACAAAGGCCTCGTCTTACTGAGAACTGCAAATCCTTCTCTTGCTTTTCTAATGGGAATAAAACAAAAAGATAACTTATGGATTCTAAGCCTTCCAAAAACAAACTGCAGTAAAATTCTCAGCCCTGGGAAAGATGGTGTCAAAACAGGGAGTACAGAAAGGAAGCAATGAGATCTACGCTAGTGACAAGGGAGGGGTATTCTACTTTGTTGCCTCTAAAGTCAAACATAATGAGCACCAACAGCCACAGCACCCAAATGTTCGAATTTGCACTCCCATCTCAGACATGAGACTTGGTAACAGACTTGTGATCTTAAAGTGCATGTTTTGCATTAATTTGCACATAAGCTAATCAAAGAAAACTCTAAAATTTATTAATACTTTTATTGCTGCAGTCTCAAGCTCTTGAGGTGTTAGTAATGATCAATCTAAATTGATTCGGTGGTGAGGCTTCTAATGAAAACAAAATATAGGGCAAAAATGAAGATAATTTTCATCCACTGAATTAATTTGTAATTATAAAAGAAAAGGTAATAGTGGGGGGAGAAATTAAATTACCTGAAAAATATAACATAACACATCAAATAGTGAATAGATGAAGCTGTGCTGAATGCCTGTAATTCCTTCTTTGTGTCACAGTGACATATTTTGTGCATGTATAGATGCAGAAAGCTCTTTCTGCATATTTTGAAAGTCAATTATAGAAATTCCACACACACACAATTTGTGGATAAATACATTAATTAAATATGGGATGTGCTATTCACAAAACTTCACTGTATTAGATACATGGTGATAATAATCTGCCAGATGCTGAAACACACACCTGATTAAAAACCTGGTTTGGCAGAACTCAACTCCTGTTGAAAAGCAGGATAATAGGCAATAACAGGCAGCAATAATAGGTTAAGATACCCTGATGTGAAGTGTATTCACTGTCACTTCAACTGCCAGAGTGTTTGCCCTGCTTTTCTATTTTGTATCAACGAAGGCAGATACATAAGTAGTCAAGGTATTAAGCTAATCCATTCCTTTTCCATTAGGATGCCACTTCATTTCCCTTTCTGACTTTTTTTTAGGATAAACACCTGCTTTCTCAAACTTCTCCTTCCTCACCTGGATAGCTTTACTTGAAATCCAAAGCTGCTCATATACTTTCAAGAGTAGCACACTACAGAAGGAATCTGTGCCTGAGAACACTCCATCTCTAACAAGGAAGCACCAAACTGGACTCTGCTTTTGAAGCACACCAGACTACCATTCACATGTCACTCACAAATCTAGACTCTGTATTAAAATAACTGAAATGTAAAAAGTGAACCTAAATTGACTGGTAGACTAGTAAACTGTCTAAAACTAAAACTTAAAACCAGAAATATATTCAATGTAACAGAGGGAAAAAGAAATGTTTAATGCTCTGAGTAAATAAAAGTTGGTAGATAGGAGAGATTTGTCATTATTTTGCCCAAATCCATTGTTTAGTTTGCTCAATACATAATACAGCTAGAAATATGTTATAGATTACTGAATATTAAGGTGAGAAAGGTTATAAAAATAATCTGTACAGCAAAGGCAACTGACCTGTATTCCTCTCTCTAGATCATTAATTTAGGATCAGAGGGATATTATTCTGGTATCTCAAAAAAAGGACATTACAAACATTTGCATATCCTAGCTCAGCCAAGGTAAGGAAGTCTTGCAAAAGTGTTACCATCAACTTTAAACGAGTGTTTGAGATCAAGGCACTTGGAACATTTGAAACTTTTATGAGTACTCTCCTGACTAAATGTGAAATATATTAATTTAAACGTTTAATAGAAATAGAACTTTCAATGTGACTATTCAACAAGAACTTCATAAGAAGGATGAGTCCAACAAAGTGCCACTAATTCTCTAAAATGTAGAAGTCTTGTTTCACTGAACAAGGTTCTCACAGCAGAAAAGTAGGAAGTACTGGCTTCATAATTTTCTTAAAGCCATTAAACTGGCTTAAATGTCATAATGAATTTGTTAAACATAGTGGAGTAGACATCGAACAAATATAAATAAGGCCTTAATCTTCATAAAAGTCTGTAATCCTACATACATTTTCAGTCTTAAATTGAAAATCCTATTATTAGAATTAGATGAAAATCAAATATCTCCAGGGTGTTGATAACAAGTTTGGTCAATCAGAAGCAGTTACAGGATTTGCAGTTTGCTTGGGCTTTACCTAACCATTTCCAGAATTTACAGTGTTAGAAACAGATATTAAGTCATACTAAGAAAAGGAAAGAGACTTTCCTAACTCATACTAAGAAAAAGAAGAATTGAAAGGGATTATAGTCCTGAACATAAAGACTCTTAGGATGTGTCAGAGCAAACAGTACAGTCTGACATATATTCACATTCTAGACACAGACAGAATGTGAAAGAAGATGTTCCGTCCGGGAAAAAAAAAAACAATTCAGACCTATGGGAGAAAGCAATGTTGAACAAAGTATTTCACAGGTTGTGTCAGCTCTGGGGAGCTCCCAGCTTCCATTAGTTTCTCAGTAGAAGCCATCACTAGCTCTGAGAACTTAGAAAAGAAGTATTTCTCCACAATCTTCTTTTTCCATTATTTTATTAAGCTGTTGTACTCGTAAAAGAACCCATCATCACCAATGGCAGGGAAAGCATTGGTGATGATGTCAGACAGCAGAAATTTGCTTGATGAACTTTCTGCACTTACCAGTCTAGACTGATTCTCACTCAGATAAAGAGAATGGATTTTAATTATCCTACTCAAGCAAGATTATGTCAAGAAAATCAATGGATAGTTCAAAAAAAAATCTTAGTAAAAAATTCTGATAAGTTTGCACTGCTGAAGATGGATAATGCAAGATACTAGATTTCAGGGATCATTCCTTTTTAGAAACTGAGAATATAAATGTACAAGTTACTACAAATACATTCTGTGAATGTATTTGTGGACAAACTCAATGATTAACAGTATTCATAGAGATGTGAATGTGTGCAGTGGACAAACTCAAGGATTAACAGTATTCATAGAGATTCTGTAACACTTAAATAGATTTTATTCCCAAAACTGTTGCATGCAAGATTGGACCAGTTGTGATGCAAACATGTATTTGTTTTGACACTGAAGAAGGAAGCATTTTATTTTTAAGCTATATTTAATGTCTCTTTTTTCCCTGAAGATATATTACGGTCCTTTTATACTAGCCATCTATATCCTAGATTAAAATGGTGCTGTTCAACAGAGAAGTCTCATAAGCAATACAGGTCCTAGAGGACATAAAAGCTGAAGAGTTTTCTTTCACCCTTCCTCCAAGGAGGTGCTTCCATTTTCCATTTATTCTCAGGATTCCTGCTACTGTTAACAAGGCAACAGCGCATGCAGAAATGCCCCCTCTCTGGGATGCGGGTGTAGATGGCAAGCAAATGTGTTTGAAGAAAGATGTAATGCACACTGCTAAAGCAAAAAGTTAGCAAAAAAGCTACCACATTTGGAGACACTTAATCTCCTGGATATTTTTGACAATGACATGAAAATGTAGTTTATATTAAAGCAATGTATTGGGTTTGGAGAAGCTTGTGGAGAACTCCTTTAGCAGGGACCCCACAGTGGAGTTGGGAAAGAGTGTGACGAGTCCTCTCCCTGAGGAGGAAAGAGCAGCAAAGACAATGTGGGTGACTGGGAAAAAGGGAGGGGTGGGGGGAAAGCGGTTTAGGATTTAGTTTTTATTTCTTATTACCCTACTCTGATTTAATTAGTCATAAATTTACCCAAGTTGAAACTGTTTCACCCACAATTGCTGAGCGAGTAATTGCTGAGTGATCTTCCTGTCCTTATCTCAATCCAAGAGCCTTTTGTTATATTTTTGCTCCCAAGTCCAGCTGAGGAAGGGAGTGATAGAGGAGCTTTGGTGGGCACCTGGCATCCAGCAAGGGTCAAGCCACCTCAACTAAGAAAACACAGGCAGCAAAAAACAAAACAAAAAGGAAGGACAAAATCCTGTGAAAATCTAACAAAGAAAATGATTTATGAGTTACTACAGAAAAATCCTTGACTCTATATTGTTTTACTGATTATAAATTAAACCTATCTGGAATCCACTAAGTATAAAATGTACATCTTGCTGAGGTACACCTTCCTTGTAGATACCATTTATGGTTTACAATATAATTTTCGGTTTTGGTTATCTTTTCAATAAATATAAATTATTGCTGTTATGCTTAAACCACATGAAACAAAACCATCATTCTGTTAATTAAATATAAAATGTGGAAAATACATGTTACTTCAGGTGAAATAAACAGGTTACTTGACAGATGTTCTTATAAGATTTCTAGGTAGGGTGATCTCAAACTGTCCAAACTAGTGATAGGGTTTAAAGTTTCAGCAACAGAAGTGAAAAATGTGAGGACAAGAAAACAAATCTATCTAAAACCATTCTGTTGAAAAAGTAGCAGACATATGGAACAAGCTACTTCGTAAGACAGCTGAATCAGACAGCATAAGTAAGCTTAAGAGTAAACTAGGTGTAAGCACTTTTATGCGGAAACTGGCATGGAATTCACAGCAAGATGATATATGGTTGAGATAACTGAAATGGGACGTGCTTATTTTAACACAAGACTTTCTGGCCTGGTAATTTTTATTGGGTTGGGTTTTTTTTCCCCTTTCATTCCATTAAGGCCAAGCGATGAGCTTTCGTAGGCATTTGACAATATCTAATTTACATTATGTTTCCCATTTGTGGGAATGTTTACAGTTACCACCAGACAAAACTTGATATCTAGAGATATTTTCCTTGAAATCAAATATTTTAATAGTAAACTTACTGAGGCTTTACCACTATTTTAATGGAAATCATAAAGTAAGCTTGATTGCCTCCCATCCCAAGCTGAAATCAGGTCTCTTGTCTACAAAAATTTTTTTTCATAAAATTTTCTACTTCTCTGTTACTGATAGAAAAACAGTTGTTGTAGCGCTACTGACACAATTTTTGCCTCAGTATGATCAAGTTGTTTGGGCTAGAGTTGCTCCAAACTGTAGTTAAACTATTGGTACTATTAGCATTCTTATTACTGCTATGGGTAGAGTTCATCTGGTGACAATTATATTCAGAATTACATACAGGGAATGTGAATCTCCAACTTGGATAATTTTTAAATTAGGAACTTCAAGACAAGATCCTGAATTAACAGTTAATCCTGATCATTTTTCAAAAATGTCAGAAGATCTAACAATTAACAATATTTTAATAGCAGAAGTTAAGCTATTTTCAATATCTTAAAACAACAATAATCAAGCCTGAAAATTTGCTACAAAATAGTGTATTTCCATCCCTGCACACAACTCAGAATGATGCTGAACCACAACTTCTGATACTGCTTCAGGCACTGCTGGAGACAATTGTCTCCAGCAAGCTGTCCATTTCCTTCTCCTGGAAAAAAAAATCTCTAAAGAAAATTCAATCCTTTTTCTATCCTAATCACATATACTTCCCACCGTCCTTCAACTTGGCTTATGACTAGCAAAACCAATTTTGTTTATCTTCTTTCAAATGGGAAAAGTTACTCTGGGCTGAGAATCCTGATCATACTAAGCTCAATGACAAGCGATCATTGATTTAATTGGGAACATCACACTGCACTACATTTGTTACTGCAATGATCTGTAACCCCATAAGATGCTTGCTGGGGGTTCAGTTTTCATAACATGCCAATGATTTTATTACAGCACACTTGAAATGGAAGAGTTTGTATGAGTAAACAAATGGATATCATTACCATTTTTAATTATATTTGGGGGTGGAAAAGAGAAAAAAAAAGAAAAAGGTAGTTTATCTTCTATCCTCATTTTTTTTTTTTTTCAGTAAGAAAACTCACATAAACACGTGCTGCTGCAGTTCTGTGGCTGATAGTACTTAACATTCACAGTTTAACATATGTTTAATAAGAATGTGAGGAATTCCTATGAGCCACTGGGATAGTTTTTTTCTTGATGAACAGAGTCTCTCATCTAGATATAATGACAAGTACAAACCTCCATGTAATTCTTTGCATTATAATGAAAAAAGCCTTACTAGACATTATATTTTGACCAGAATTAGGCTTGATGCTACTGGACAAAAATATTGTGAACTCTGGCCATAGAGTTCTTTTCTTTTTTAATTTGAGTGGCAAATAATTTCTCTAATGAAACTTATAAAATTTTTGAACTCCTTCATGGCTATACTTGATAGACAGAAATCCAGAGATTTTGTCTTTTTCTTACACAAAACTGAGAAAAATTGACACAAACTCAAACAGGAAAAAAAAAAAATTCCAGTACTGCATTTTATACAGATCAATGTCCAATTATAAGCAGAGAGTTGCTGTGGCAAAAAGGTCAGGAAAAAATAATCTTTCTGGCATTTATTGCTTCAAAAATAAGGTCAAATATGAGGTCAATCTTCAAATATATACAGAATAAATTATAGTGCAGCATTCTAAATATTTTACACAACAAAAATTATATTGCAATCTCAACATAATCAGAAAAATGAAATTGAGCATGTATTTCCTGATAACTATACTATAGATGAGACTAGCTATGGTAAGAAGTAAAAAACCTAGGTCCAAATAATGAAAAATTAATAAAAAGCTTATAATATATTTCTGCTTAATTATAAATATAGTCTCTTACTAAGGCTGACATATAATAATCTTTCAACTGCCTTTAACACCGCAGAATCTTCTCCAGAACAAACTAAAATAGTAGCAAACATACAAAACATTTAAAAATAATTCAGTGGCGAACTTCTTTATTGCTTACAGCCTAGAAGCAAAACACAAACACACACAAGACTGGAACATTTGGTCTGTCTGATGCTTGTAGAAAAAAGAAGTGTCTCTTGAAATAAAAGACCTTATATTAGATAAAACATATCTGGAAAAAAATGAATTGGACACAGAGTTTGAAGAAATAAACATGCTTGTTTGTCAAAATAAATGCTTTCAGAGAGCACTGTCATTGTCCTGATGCAAGTAATTTTAGCTGTTTCACAGACACTTACGTACCTCCACACAATGTGAATGAAATTATATTGAAAATCGGATTATGTTATTATTTGACACTTCTCACACTGCCATTAATTGTGAAATCAACATTACAAATAGGAAAATACATCCATGAAATGAAAACATCTTCTGATTCATTTTTACTTGTCTGATATCCCAAGTCTCTTTTCTTTTCCTCGTCTCCAAACTACATGAGGAATGTAAATGACTGGCATTCTTTTATCTGTTGCAGTCACGTCTAGTTTGAATTTCCAGATCATGCTTTGGTAGAAGAACTGTATATAACATATCACAGGCAATGCCAGTGGAGATAAAGTATTTTCTAATCATTTTAGAAAAGTACTAATTTATTTTTTTAATCTACTTTGGATACTGGTGGTTTCATTTCATGTTCATTCCAAAAGATACTGAGCGTTCTTTGCTCTGGGCTAGCTACAAGATTTACTGTTTTCTCTGATAGTATTATCAGTGGGCTATTCCACCCTGATAAATCATAATTGCAATACTAATAGGTTTATAATGACGGCTTAAACTTTACACTTTGTAAGCATTGGAGGCTTCACTCACCTTGTTCAAGTGGCTGGCTTTTAGTTGAAGTAGTTTTCATCTTGAGTGCCTCCCTAACAGACATGTCACAGCAGGAGCCTTTGTTAGTGTCTTGGTCACTGTCAGCCTGATCACTGTCCCCATGCCCGCTGTCCCTCAAGCTGGCTCTTTCTGGATCCTTGAACGTGGAGCTACTGAAATACATATTCAAAAAAAAAAAAAAAAAAAAGAGAAAAAAAGAGAGAGAGTGTTGTATTTACTTGTTCTAAGTTGAATTGTACTCTCTGGCAAAGCAATTTTGACAAGAATGCAAATGGGGAAGCCGAGAAAGTTATTTAATAGGCCTTACCTTTGAACAAACTGCTGCCTGCTGCCCATGTAATTGGGCTCTGCGGGAAAATTGTCTGTCTGTGAAAGAGAAGGAAAAAAATACGTATAGTTGTACACTGGACAAATCTCCTGCAGAGCAACAAGATTTCCTAGAGGAGAAATGATTAATAATTCAAAAATTCCCTTAATCTTCAGATTTGTACATTTTAATTAAATTGGAAAATGCTGGCATGTAATTATGTGCTCAGAACAATTAAATGATTCCGGTCCACAAATTACCTGCTAAAGTAAACAATGAGGCTCCAATAAGTGGCATCCTCTGTTAGTAACCTGACAGATGACACTGTTTATGTTTTTTCATTAGTTAGATATTAAGACTGATGGTTATTGAAAATGAGAGAAAAAATTACTTTTGCATATTACAAAAGTGAATTATTCAATAATAGTAATTTTTAATCATAATTACATCATCTACTGGGATTCTGAAGCCCTTACTGCTGTAATACAATTTCATATATTGCTATATTACTCTTGAATTGAAAAAAATAAACAAAAAAGTCAAGAAAATTTACGTCTGATTAGCTGTGGGGTTTCTTAAATGCTACTGTAAAAGTGCAAGCAGTATGAAAATATTTGGATTTTCTCTCTTTAATTTTCATCAGTATTAATAGCTATGTCATAATAATGAGAAACACACATGCAAACAAGAACATTAAATGATTGTTGTAGACAAGTAGTTTTTAAAAGAAGACACTTTCATTAAGTCTGTCATGAGTGTATTTTTAGCAGCATGAGCTAAGTAACTGTAGAAGCAGAAGCATTTACAGCATCCAGACCAACATGGATTCCTGCCAAAGGGAACTGAATTCCCCTTGTATCATCAGCTGAAGTTCTTTGGGAGAAAGAGAGACTGCATCTTTCACAAAACTCCATATACTGTACATTCACACACGTTCACTTCTTCTTGCAGCTGACCTGATGACAGAGCTTCTACTGTTTTCTGCATCACTTCATATCACACCACTATGCTTGGCAGCAGCTATGAGTTTTGCAACAGCATCCAGCCTATCAGTATCCGTGACACAGGCAGCGCTCAACTAATGGAGCAGAAGGCCCAAGGTAAGGTTGAGTGTCACACAAGTGCTCACACCAGAAACTGGTCTCCTAGATATTTGTTTTTCATTCCCACTCCCCACTCCATTTTTTTTAGCTTTGTTTTGATTATTTAAGTAGGTGGTCATTACAAGTATTTTCTACTGCTTATATGGCTGGAATATTGGAGTTTGGAAATGTTTCATGACGTTACATCAGAAATTTAACAGTTTCTCCTGTTTGTGACAGAAAATAGGTAGCCACTTGCCATTCTCAAGGTGCATGTGAAATATACATGTTTATATACCATAAATATCATGTGTGATTTAGGGAAGGGATGTTTGGCATGTGTGAAGTCAATTTGTATTGTGCTTTCTTTTTGTTTCTATCTAAAGTAAAGTTCAAAAATTAGGATTATGACACACATTGTATTCCTATTTTGAAGTTGTTTCTAATTTAAGTTGTGGAGTACATACATAGCATTGTATGTGTCATCACAAAAAAATCTGATGTTTTATCAGTGAATTTTCTTTTATGATAAAATGACAGAATCGGGTTTTACTCATCTGTTTTCAAAATATAGCAAAAAGCTCCTATACTTATAACTCTAAATGATTTTTTTATCACATCAAAATCACACATAATTTGGAAATCTGCATGTTTATGTCCAACTGGAGACTTGTTTTTCAGCAGCATTATTAAAAAATGGGTCTATGAAAGCTCTTAAATACTGGTTAAGAAATGCAAACAATATACTATATTACAGAAAGATAATTCTCAAAATCTGGGACATTAGTCTTAGTGTTTTGACACTGTTTTTCCAAGTCAGTGTTTCAAAAACTGATGATTTCAGCTAGAGGTGTCCAAACTTTTTAAAATCTGGCCACTTCGATTAGAGAGCAGGTTAGTGCTTTGCACTTTAAATAAGACAAGATCTTGGTTTTAATATATACAATTAGAATAAAAGCTTGTCTTTACTTTTAATATGTTTCAAGATATAAAAACAAATATTGGAAACAAGAAAGAGAAAGAAATGGAGGCGCAAAAATAAATATTTCAGCATTTGTATATGTAATCTCTTAAATGGAGCATATCATATTTTGGAAGCAGCCTTAATCCTGCCATTTATTCTTTTCTTGATGCAAATTATAAGCTAGTATCCCTCTTGTGTGGAGCAAATCCACCCCATATGTAAACACATACAATAATTTTGACACTCAGAGAGCCCAATACTTCTCAATCTAAATAAACCTTAACAATGGCAGAACCCATGTCTATTTTCTAGGTCTAATATCTCAACTACAGATGCCCAGGAAAACTGCCCTTATGCTTTTACTTACATAAGAAATCTGCTGCCTCCTAAGAACAGCTGCTACTAGAATCAACATTTCCATTTTTCATATTTTTGTCGGCAAAATGCCCACTATAAACTGCCTTTTCATCAATTCTCTGCCATTACTCGGACTTTTGCCCTGTAGTTAATTATAGCACCTCCTTAAAGGTGGCTCAAATAACTTATCTATAAGCTGGACCACAGTAAGAGCTGGTCATATTTTTTGGTTTTGCTTTTTCATAGTAAAAATACCATTTTGTACACCCTGGAGTAGCCAAGATATAAATTTTAAAATAGAAGTTATGACCACAATTTAGCTGCTGTACTAAAAATGGAAGCTGCTTCTAAGAAATTCTGTATTTATGGTAATCATTAATGACCTTTAATTCTATAATAATTTGACCAATTTCCTTCGTATCACATTTTGCAGCAATACAAACAGTTGGGTGCATGTTACAGTGAGTTCGTTGCTGAAAAAGAACAAACGTAAATACTCAATAACCGTATACAACTACAGTGCTCACAGCTGAATTCTTTTCCTTCTGCTCTAAAAGCATTGGACCTTCTCCTGTGAACTATGGAAATATGATGCTGGTGTTGAGCTGTAACAGAGCACCCTGAGATACAGTCAGCGAAGAGAGAATTGCTTCATGTATGATAATATCTATACAAAAATTGGGATAATAAAGAAACATTTAATTTTAAGGCTAGGTAGTTTAGAGGAATCTTTGAAAGATAAGCATCTGCCTCACAATGGATTACAGAGAGATATGAATGTCTAGCTCCCTTAAACCCCCCCCTTTCTTTTTTTAATCCCAGTAGATGTGAGAGGTCATATACTTAAAATTTTTACACTTTAACATCTATGGAAGTGATATTAGATGTTTCAGCTCATGCATTAATCATACTTCTTTTCACTGCATAGCTATAACACAGAAATGAGTGCTACTTTAAAAATCTATCAACAGCAAATAAACTCTTTGTTCTTCTCTGGATATATATAGCCCTTTCTAGGAAATTAGAACCACTGTCTCTCTGTTTGCCTCCAGTTTTAAGGTGGGCTTCAGTTCCTCTGCAGATAGCCATCTAAAGCTAGGTGGGTACTCTAAGCTAACGAGCTAAGGTCCTTTTATAAGCACTAGAGACATACAAGATACTTTATCCCATTTTGGGCATCTAGTTTAAGGGCCTACTGCTCCCAGAGGTGACTTTCTCCAGTAATTCTAGGGGAATCTGGATGACCAGCAAGGTGTTCAGCTAAAGCTAAGTAAGATGCATTATTGTATCAGATGTGAACGACATGGAATTACAATCTCTCATAAATAGCAAAAAATTACTCAAATTCCAGCAGTGTTAACCTGCTGAACAAAAAACAAAAAAAACCAAAAAAAAACCAACAAAAAAAACCACCAAAAAACCCAAAACCCCCAAACATACAAAAAAAAACCCCACAAAAAAACCCCAAATGACCAAACAAACAAAAAAACAAAAACACAAACACAAACCAACCAACGAACCAAACACGCAAAACCACACCTAAGGAAATCCCCTGGAGTCAAATAGTGAAGACACGTTTTCTGTTTCTGTGATTCAAGGTTGACAGCTGGAATATCTGTTAGGTCACCAACTAGTAAGACACAAGTTCTTCAGTAGGAAGAAAATATCCTGGGACAGATGGTCTCTAAAACTAAAGCACAAGCAGAACGGTCCACTGCCCTGGTTAGATACTGGAGAATTAAAAAGTCTGTGGTGTCAACCTAACTGTCCCTAGCTAGAGAAGACGTCCTGGATTTTTATGGCTCTTTTTTACAGATTAGTAGAATCAGTTTATTTCCAGTGATGGCATGCTGTTAAACCATTCAACAGATACACTTTTTCACAGTGGCTACAATGTCCCCTTAAAAATACTTTCTTCCATCTATCTGTTCTAATATGTGACCTTAGAGTAAATTTGGTATTTTAGGAACATTGCCATTACTGCAATGTTGCAGAAAAAACCTAAGGATTCCTGTACACATGTTTAATATATTCCTAAACACCTGTTTAATATAGCTTTCTCAGAAGGATGAAGCTCATAAAAAATGCCATTTTGAAAGAGATCAGACTGCATATAAAGCTTTCAAAAACTGACAAAATTTAAAAAAGGGGGTTACTATATTTCAGAAAATGTCTTGCAATTTGATTACGTTATTTTTTCATCAGGGAGTTTAGGATGAGTAAAGTAAAAGAATAGGCAAATTAAACCTGTGAAAAATACACTCTTACTGGTGTCAGGTTTCAGATGTGACAATGTGATTGCAACAGTCTGATAAGGTGGCTTGAAGAATCATTTACTACACAGTGTTTGGATGAACAACATATAGAATATCCTTCAAGTGATATTTTACACTGCCTGTGAAACCATTCATTCTATTACAAGGATTAGGTCTGGCATATTAAGACCACACAGGGGCTTAGATAAACTACAGTTGTTGCTAAGTATTGCTCTTATATGTTAATTTTGGAATACTGAATTTTAGAAAGTCAAAATAAAACCATTCAAAAGCTTGAAAGTCAAAAACTGAGGTTCTACTAACTAATTCTAGAATGGCCATGATTTCCAGAAGTTTCATTTAGAGAAAGAAAAATGAAAAATTATGGCCAAGAACAGAGAATCAGAAACAAATTTCTCATAGGATCCATTAACCTTAAATACTCTCATAAAAAAAAAAAAAAAAAAAAAAAAAGAGAAAGCTTCATCACTGACAAACAGTTTGAAGCAGCTTGGACAAAGGATTACACCGTGAATTATGGGCAATACTTTTATCAATGGGTTACTTTAATCTCACTTTCTCTTTTTTCTTTTTTTTTTTAGTAAGTTTATGTTCCCAAAGTATATGTGTTTATTTCTGTTGAAAAGTTTTGATAGTTTTATAAATAAAAAGGAGTTACACTGTACTTCTGCACACAAATATTTTTTTTTTCTAAAAAAATCAGGATTAAAATTACAGCCCCATATTAATCAAGAAGATTTCAGGGATTCTCCTGTTGCTCATTAAGACAATGGTAGAGGACTTCACAAGGCTTCTGTTTTCAAGAATTCCTATTAAAAGTATGCTGCCTGTTAAAAATTAGAGGTTCCCAGCTATTTTCTTTTTTTATTTTTTTTAATAAAAATCTTCTTTATGCCACAATTCTGGAGATTTCTTTGGTGTATTCTATAATGTTTGACTAAAACTAGAGATAAATAAAAGTTTTCAGTTTTGCAGGTCTCTCTGCTAAAAAAAATAAATATCTTAAAATCAACATTACTACAAAGATATACATGGGAAAACTAAGCAAGAGAAAGCCAGGAGAGGGTGGGGGTGAGGGGTGGGGGCAGAGAGAAACACAATACTTAAGTATTCTTGATAAATTATGTCCAGAAATAAGTGTCATATTAGGGAACGATGTATTCTGAAAAAAAAAAAAAAAAAAGGGACTGAAACATTAATCATATTTATTACTATTAGGCTACTAGAATATTCATATTTTTTTCTAAGAATTACAAGAACAAGTATCACATTTTCAGAAATGCAACTCCATTTTTTGCAGGTGTTCATACCTGGAACTATAATAAAGCAAAATGTCTTTGCTGACTCTAACTTCCTTTTAATTAAACATTAAATGCAAAAATGAAATTAAACACATCTCCCCACACACAGACTGACACTTAATATCTAACTCAAGCATTTTCTCTGTCTTTTCTTGAAAAGCTTAATTCTAAGTATTCACCCTTCCCCCATGTAACAAAGATCTTATATAATGGCAATCACATTTCAAGACAAAAGAATTATATTCTGCCAAATCTAATTTTGAAAGAACAGACAATTGCTTTCATTTTGTTAGGAACAGTTTGTGTTCAACATAGTACAATTTTTCCCAAAGACTCCTCAGTATAAAACTGCCAGCAAGTGTATATACTTAGCCTGAAGTGGTAGTTTTCTATCTCACCAGACTTCTTTCATTAAGAAAATGTATTTGCCCAATAGCAAAAACCAAAACCAACCAACTAAGAGCAAACAAACAAACAAATAAAAAAAGCCAAACTGGGCATAAACTTCTAATAAATTATTCTACTTTTTTGAAGGACAAAATTAAATAAGCTGCTTTAACAAATCTTGTCCTAATACATGCTCTCCACTCACATTCTTTTGAAAATGTTTTTTGAGAACATAATTTATATGACATGGACATATTTGGTAAGTTTCGCACTTGCTGCGAAATGTGTATTTTGGTCTTACAAGACCTGCAGTGTGTTTATGTGAATTTATGACATATGTAACACTCTTCGAAAGCACATTAAAAACACTGGGCAACAAAAACAGTTGGATCCACAATGCAAAAATGTTCATTCTTTATTGAAATGAGGCTGCTTCACTCTTTATTGAAGAGTGTTGGTGGCTCATGTTTTCTCTTTCTCTTGAATGAGAAAAGCAAAACTGTGAGGGAAAGAGGTCCTGACCTATTCAATCAAATACTCAATGACTTCTGAAAAGTAAAACTCTGGGGACAGAGACTACCATCCTTTCCTGTAAGTGAAGGAAAGAATATTCCCTCCATATATATGCCTAATACATGCACTATTTTATTTTAGCAAGTACTGTATTTGGAACCAAATATAAAAAAAAAAAATATTACTAATTTATTGCTTAAGCATTCATATTAAAGCATTGCAGGTATTTCAGCCTTATTCCTACTACTGTCTAAATGAAAACAATTATTTCTAAAATTTTTACAGGAGTTAACTCTGCAATATACAAGGCACAAAAGAAGGCAGAACAGAAGCTTAGACTGTAGGGGTTTAATACAGTGCAAGGATTTGCAGTCACAAGGCCAAGCCTAGCTTCCCCTCACCTCTTTGAAGGTTGCACCAAGCCTGAAGGCTGAAGAAGCTAAAAAGGTCACTATAGGGAGACATATTTTACCAGTGATCCTGGTAAAAATGTAGACTTAAAAGACACTGAAAAGATGAGGTGAGCCCAGATCCTGATCAGACATTTTTTAGTATGAAATTTAGTATGAGATTGAAGCCTTTCAGGAACAAGTTACCTCTTCTTCTTGTCTTCTTCAGTGGACAAGTCAGCATAACAAAAGCTTTCAACTCCCCTGAGAGAGCAGATGCAGGATTTATGTTCAAATGCAGACTTCTAAGAAAAATGGGACTAGGAAAACTTGTAGAAGCTGAACCCAAAATTTCCTTCTGCTGAAAGGGAATCAAGAAGATTTTTCCGGACCACATTCAAATTACTGCTTATTTCATGATAGTTTCAGGTTTCTGAGCCTCATTTTATTTTCCACTGGGGAAACATGAAATGTAAGCATCTAATGAAATTAGCATGGTCTGGAAAGAGAATGTGGAAAGATGTCTGATGGGACTAGGAAATGTAATTGTAATATGAGCTCTTAAGATGATCTACTTTTTGGAGAAGGTGCAAGATTAGAACATAGGAAGAGGTGCCAAACATCACACCACATAAAGAGCTTGAGCTGAAAGTACAATAGCTCTGTTTCTGCTATCACAACATCAATAAATAAACATAATGAAATTCATGACACATTATTGCATTGCTCTGTATTGCCTCTATTCATTTAAAAATGAACACGTTTAAAATAACTCACAACTTGTCAGATGCCTGTGAGCAGTGCAGTTAGACTGGCACTTTAAGAGGCTTTCTTGAAGATCTTATGAGAGAGCTTGATATGACTTATATCAAAGTAAAGATGAAAGTAAGAGAAAACACAGCAATAACTACTTCACCTGAATCTGCTAGTACAGTTGCATCCAATATATTTACAATGTTCACCAATGATATGTACTTATTGAAGATACTCTGTCAATAAAAAACACATTAAGAATCTTTTGAAAGAGCTTCCCTGTCAATTAGGCTGCAGATACATTCTATCGCTCCAGTTTTTCTGTCAATTTAATATACTGGATCATATTAGCAGTACTGGCTTGTCAATAAGGCAAATCTGAATCCTATTAATGGAGTTATACTGCCAATATAATCGGCTTCCTATTTATTGAGCTCCCCAGTATTTGGGAAAGCTGTGAAATGGGATTATAAGGTTAGGTTACATACATCTGTCTCTATGTTACATAAATATTTCAGGAATTGTAGCCTGTTGTGTAAAGAAACACATGTAATCATATTTTCCCATTATATAAACTTCAGGTGACAGAATAGTATAATTGTTTACCATTGCTGAGAAAACATTAAATCATTCTCATTTTCTGTTATTTTATGTCTACTTGTGTGCTACACGTACAGAACTGCTAAGAGGTATATGCATTCCACCCCACCTGCACAAGATAATACCTGTTTCACAAAATAAATGGAAAGAGATAAAACACATTTTAGGAACAAAAGATGAAGAGCTCCCCAATTTCACTGCTTATTTAGACCTTGTACTATGCTATATAATCTTGGTGGAACTGAAGCTTGTAAGTATAATTCTAGTGTAACAGAAACCCCTGGAAATAATTAATAAGAGGTAGTAGTTCATGTCTAGAAAAAACAATAGAAGTTCAGCAAGCCTTCTATTTAATAGAAGCCTTAATGAAGTCGAACATTAGTTGCTTTTAACCACATTCAATATTAAATAACTACTTTGACTGGATTAGCAGAATATACAACAGACCATTAAGCCTGATTATATTTAAAAAAATGTTTTGCTTCAAAAAAAAAAAGAAAAAAAGAAAAACATAATTGCATTAAAATATACCGGGCATTCTCTTATCAAATTAACTCTCTAGGTCTGACTTGAAAATATGGATTTAAAAAAAAAAACTGGTCCAAAATGACAGTTAAAGGTCAATGAATCAAGTTGCCAATTATATTTTCTGGTAGCAGATGGGTGCAATGAAACCTAATGATTGAATTTGAAACGCTTTAATGCACCTTTTATCTATGGCTCCCACCATGTTGAGTCTACCTCAGTATTCCTAACAGATACTATGTTTACTCTGCAACAGACCCACCTATAATTAACTAGCTCGAATAAAATCTACACTTATTACCACATCCACCTTATTTGGGGTTAGTGGGTTTTTTGATTTTTCATTCTAATCTACTTGTTAAACATGAAGTCCGGAAATTAAGACATTAAAATTAGAGGGAAACTTAAAGAAATAGTGCCTTGACTTTTAAGGAGATGACCAAAGTGTTTGCTCTAATTTCAAAAATATTTTTCTTTCCATGTCTTCCATACTTTTTTCAGTATGGAAACAACCTTAACTTTTTTTTTTTTTTTTTTTTTTCCTTTCATGCACAGAGATTCTGCAGTGCAATTGTGAGCTCCTGGCATTTTATTTTTAATTCTGAGATATCTCTGAAACCTCTTACTCAGCAGGAATTCCCAGTGAAGTCAGTAAGTGTTGTAGAATTTGTCCTATTCTTACCACTACAGTTTTCCTGTTTCTAAGAGTAACATATCACAAATGTTTTCTGAACAGATAAAAGCTTATAAACACTGCAGTACTCTATGGTGGAGAAGGAGATCAAATTATGGCCTTTTAACACTGACAAATTGTTTCGTACTCACAATATTTAGTAAGAGGAAACAGAGACACTGGATATTTTAAATCTGTTAAGTTTGTGTTAACATCTATCCACTGTGTTTACCTTCTTCTGTCCATCTCACTAAAGGCAACAATAAAACTCCCACAAGCCATGACCTGAGGTCTGCTGAAATCAATGGATGTTTTCAAATAGGTTTCAATAGCCCTTGGATCAGTCTGCTTACTTCAATTAGGGGAAAAGGGAGTCTTTACATAGTGTGCTACATTCCCACAGATACATATGTTGTGTGCTGAAGAAAGCTGCAAAGGAGCAGGAAGAAGATTACAATAGTGATAGAAATTGAGAAGAAACTCTTAAACATAATATTCCTTTATCACAGCATATGGTCTTCTCTATGGACAGCATTTAAACAGATTTGTAATGGCAGTGACAGGGAACAGTGATTAGCTAGGCAGCAAACATTGTATGTGCTGCAAGACTCCGATTCTATGTTTCTTCCCTACAGAGTGAAAAAAAATAGCAACGAAGACAAAGCAGGACTTGATTCTGAAGCCACACTGCCTGCACAGAAAACACACATAAAGAGGAACTCTGAAGCTTTCTTTTTAGGTGATGATCAGAAGAACGGAGGTAAATCTAGATCACCTCCTTTCCTTTAAAGCTGCAAACTTATCCCCCTCCTCATCCTAAAATCCTTCTCTGGAAAAGCAATGATTCACTTAAATTCCTTAGTAATTAGGAAGAAAAGGACAGATGTTAAAACTTACATTATTATCGTCTGACTTTTTTTTTATTTTGTTCATGCAACTATTTATTTCAGCCTTTTGTTAAAAATCCCCAACATGTTATTCTATAAAGCGTTTGTGACAGGACACAAAGCCCTACTTTCACACAAATACCTTGGCATAATTACTTCCTCTTAGCACTAGAAAAAGACACATCACTAAATATGCTGCCAAAATAACATCTGAATTTATGACAGAATAGTAGATCATCAAACTTTACAGCTTCACATGCCCGTGCAAGGAGATTTTCAACCATAAAATGGTCATGAGTTGATTTATCATTTGTGACATAAGATAAATAATTTAGGCTTGCACAAATTTAGCAAGAGGTTCTGTCCCTAAATATATTTTTAAGGCCATGATACTCATGTGCCTCTGATGAGGTACCTCATAAAATGGAAAGTTTGATTGAATGTATGATGAATATAGTAGCAGTGATCAAGTAGGCTTGGACAGAAAAAATAAGGACTTTTGGTTATAGGGCTTTGTACAACCATCCACAACTCTGTCACTTCAGTGTTAACCTACTACAGTGTCTTCATACAGGACTCTATATTTAGTTGATTCAGAACCAGTGAAAAGAAATAGTACATTTCTCAACAGGATTACCTCACTGTGAACATGTTGAACACAAGACCCACTTATCTAGGGATCTCCACAGGTAATTTTAAACTCATAAGTATTTAAAGGCTGACTATGACAGGTAAATTCATAACAGTCTGGGGGAAAAAAAAATAGTTTTGGATTACCTTATCTCATTACAGCTTCCCACATTGAGAGTTTGAAATCAGATTTTGCTGTTAAGATAAGGAAGATCTACATAAGAAATGTTCTCGTCAGAGTCCAGGATTTGGACTTTTCTTTCTGTTGCAAACCATTGTTGATTTGTCAACATCTAGGACACTACTGCAAGTTTTACCAGGGACAGAAAGACTGAATATGAATACTAATATTTGACTGAGGGGATAGTTAGAATACAATCATTAACTTATGTGTTTGCCTCTGTATCTAATTAGCAGGATGCTCATCCAGCATTCAAGTACCTTTTTCAAAGAGAATGCATGCAACAGCAGCTGGATGCATATATATTTTAAGTTTTTTATTTATTTTTTGCTCATGAACTTTTAAAGAAAAAAACTAATGAAACCTTCTCTAACTAATGTCCACATCACAAAAGTCCTCAAGCCAACATTCAGATGAAGTGTTTGTCAAGGGAAGTCTCTTTCAAAACAAGAAAAGAAATGAAAATATGACAGGTGCAGTGCAAGAAATTCCAAGAAAAAACCTCATGCAAAATAAAAAAAAACCCAAAAAACTTGTTAAGATTGTTCATGCTGCTCTTCCTGAATATTCAAACAGGATAATGATGTGTAACACAGACTGATGCTGCTCCCTGCAGGTGGATCATGAACCCACATGAAGCCACACCAACTTCCAACTTCATTGGAATTCAACATGGAGTTAGGTGCTTAGATGCAGAGAGTAATCTCCAGCAGTGGGCCTTTGTATGCAATTATTCTACACATAAAACCTCAAAACTTCTTTTCAGGTAGAAAAGTTCATTAGGAGATGAATTAGATTGCTACCATAGAAAGTTATTCATTTACATAATTTACATACACGGCCATCTTAACTTACTGGTGGTTCCTTTCTAAATAAAGACATCATTGTACCATCAGAAATAAAACAAAACCCATACAATACTAATGAACCTATGGCCTTCAGTTAACATGCAACTTTATTAACTTCACTGTAAATTGCTAATAATGAGTAAATATTGGTTGCTTTTCTTTAAATCTCGTCAGGCATAAAGTGAAAATGCCTGTAAAAAACGTACAAAATGCCCTTCTAAAATATGCTAAGATCAAGAGCAAACTCATTCACTTTCCATGAAAATAGAATTAAGGATCTTACTCCTAGGACCTTGTGTATCAAACCTCAGTGCAGAGACTTTCCACGGTAATGGTATAGAGCCCTATTCCTAAAGACTTATAATAGGATTGCTGCTTTAACCTTAACCACAGCATAACAAACAGCACCAATGTAATCATAATCCAAGCTACCAGCAACTTTAAGAATGTGCAAGGAATAGACAGATACTGGCAGGAATTAATCTGCCATTTTCACACATCTGCCCAAGGGAGGTATTGTAATTGCAAAAATTTACTCTTAGACTGCTGAGACTCATAGTAATTATGTTTCTTTTTTAATAGAAATAGCCACAGGTAGTAACAAATTGGGTTCTGAGATGTGGCATCCATTCTAACCCAAATGACTATGTAATTGTCTTTATTATAAAATACTATAGAAAACCTATGACTCAAAGTTTAAAGAATAATACCTTTCCTTTAAGTAAACTCTTCCTATGGCTATTCGACATCTATGCCTATTTCTTTATTTACTGGCATCAGCAAGACCAGTAGGACCACAAGCAATTTTATCTAAAGATCTTTACCAATATTAACCAAAATATCTGAAGTTTACATTTGCTTACTAGAAACAGCTCTCTCTTGCTTTATTTTCATGCAAGTAAAGTAGACTAACAAGTAGGTCAAAATCTGGAAATTTAACTACTTGTTCCTAAGATTTCTTTGCCAGTATCAGGGGATGAAGAAAAGAGTATGTGTGATCTACGTATATTTTAAATTAACTGAAATTAAAGTTTTCTTCAAAATTCTGAAAGTCTGTTTGAAACAAATGAGCACAGAAATGTACTTAAAAGTACACATATGAAGGAACTATTATTTAATTACTGTCACATTATTGTGATAATGAGAAGTGTACTGTTGAGAAAGATCATATATATGGTGGACAATGAATAAACAGTTCCTCTAGTTATCTCTACCCACTGCAATACTATATCTTGTTAGGGATGAAAAGAAGCTACAAGTGGTTTAAGCAGAAAAGATACATTTACAGATTTAGACAAAATGAAGATTATGCATTGAAAGAAATAAGACAAAACATTTTGTTTTCCCCTCTCTTTCACCCAATGGCTACAAGACTGATACGTTTCTTGCCTTGGAGCTACGAAATGGAAATTATTGTGTGCTTTTTAATACCTAACACAGCTGATGGAAGCAAATGAGTGCTGATTATTCTCTCATGTTACATGACTTATACCTCCTTCTTATCATTACTCTCAATCCTGAAGCCTGATAGTGGGATACAGAGTTTTAAGCAAGATATATAACTTCCACCATGAAGTGGAATATGAGGTCTTTCCTTACCTATACTCTCACCTCGGGAAAAAGATGACAACAGCTTTTGTCTCTAAACTTGATGCTTTCTAGGTTGCAGCAAAAGGTGCAGATTGACAGCATCTTCCAAAAGACTGTTACACAGCTATGTGCCGATCTTATACAGTATTAAAAGAAAAAAAACCCCACTATTAAATAGATGCACATTGGTAAATAATAATGCCTTTTATCTAGCTAGAGAGTTCTTTTGAATCCATGCTGCTCTCTTATCTATGTATCTCCACATAAGCATTCATACACTCAGCTATATTATCTGACATATAGTCTACAAATCTAAATAATTTCTAAGGGCTTCATGGCTACCATTTTTAAAAGGCTTTTAAATTCATTATTTCCCAAGCACTCTAAATTCCACTATATTCTTATTGCCATTTGATCCACTGAAATGATGAAGAGATCAGAAAAAAACACACTTGGTACTTTACAGCTGTGGCTGGATAATCTTGCTCATGATCATCAAAGCAGGATTGTTTTTATGATCTTCAAATCTGCATATCAAATTACGAAGTCTATGTGAAAAAGCAAAAGTATCAAATATTCAGACATCAGGACTATCTCAATAGAGTACTAGAGAATGCAGTTGGAGGCTAAGTGAAATGAACAGCTTTTACAGCTTTGCAGCATTCTTAAAGCAAAGGAGAGGAGCAACAGGGAGCAGTTCAGCTAACACAGGCTCATAGATTCTGGGCTGAATTCTGCACATGCTTGCCCACATCAGCAACCCCATTCCTGTAAGTGATCTGTTTAATTCAGTGGTGCTACTGACCTAAATTAAAATATTCACTGAATAAGTGTTTTAAGGACTATGCCTTGAAAGACGTAATACTAAGACAGTTTTATATAAGTTAGTTTCCATAGACCTTGAAATTACTTATACACTGGTTAAGGGCATGATCATGGTCTTTCTAGATTTGTAGAAAAACAGCTTTTTCCTCAGTATTGGTAGAAACAGAGCCCAAGTGTTGAATTTAGCATGCGTTATCAAAGCAATATTTTCTTTTGGTCACCTTTATAATTTTATAGAATTTAAATGTTTTCATTAAGAATTAATGAAAATTTGTTTAGCCCACTTCATCTCACCTTTTTTTTTTTTTTTTTTTTTAAACGGAGTCGTAGCTAAACAATCTTAGCCATAAGTGGTTGCTTAGCAATCAGCAAAGAACAAGACAGAAATATAGTAAGTAAAGAATCTGACTGACATGTTCTGTGCTTGAATCACGGCATTCATTAAAAACAACAGAAAAACACCAACAGAAGTTTGAAACAAAATTCTATTAATAAAAGAATACATATAACTGTCTTTAGGAACAAATTATGCATTTAAAACCTACAAATTGTGATTCACATGTCTGCTCCCTATAAAAAATCCTTCAGCTATTATTAAAAATACATTAAAATCCTTCAAATTTTGATGAAGCCATTATTTACCTTTTGTTTTTAATTCAATTGTCAAGTGTGCTTCCAATGATTTTAAAAACAGTATATATCTACAAAGCAAGCAAGAGTTTATAGCTTTGAAGACTTGAAATTGATTTTTAATGCACCAGCTTTCAAACACTACAAAGGCTGCTCTCTGCTGATAAAGACAGTAAACAAGAAAATGTCCTTTAAATGTTCCCTTTAATGTTTTTCTTTAATTAAAAATCAATCAAAAACCACTGCAACATTAAATTTTTTAAAATTAAGACATTAAAAATATTTTAAGGTTTTTGACACATGATGCATTCAAACTAGAATGAAAACTTATGATGTTACTTTTGTTTACTTATGTTAGTTTAGAGTTTCTTTGCACTGTAAACATTGTTAATCAAGAAATAAAAACACATAAAAGTATTTTATGACTGAAGACAGCTATTTTTATTGACCAGAAATGTTAAAAATATGATGAAATAAAACTAGGCATTATAAAACTAGAGGTAAAATGCTTTTTTAATACCTTTAGATTATTTTAATATATTCCTTTCCTCTAATCAGACCAAAGCCTATTTATGTAGATTAGTTACATCTTGAGTCTCATTTATCCAACCTGCATTTATCCTTTGATCACAAAGCTTGTTAACTTAAATGGTCTTTTATTGTTATGATTCGTTTTCCCATAATTATGCAGTTTAACTGCCTGATTTTTTTGAATAAATATATGCAAACGCGCCAATCATATTCAGCAGTGTTATGCTGGATGCTCAATGAACTGTAAGAGCCATTTCAATACAATAAAACTGCCTGGAAGTGTTCCAGGGCAAGGACTGCAAATACCAGTAATCATAGTGTCACTAGAACTAGTACAGGCAAATACAAGCGTGTCACACATATATCAATAGATGGTCTGAAACACTGCCTGAAACTCATTTCTCATGTCTATCACTGCAAGAATTTACAATGCATCGATCAGAGGTCCCACCCACACAGCTAAAACTGTGCATTTGTATCTTGTAACAAGGCTTTTCCTTTCCCTTTTAGAGTCCTCCTTTGGCATGCCATGGAGACTGCAGCACGCAACCACCCAGCAGGGAACAAGATGCAATTAGAAACTTTTCTATTACGGGTAAAACTATTTTATGAACCAGAGGAACTCTGATCTGATACATACATCACAAAGCCAATAGAAAAGTCATGGTTAAAATAATGGTTCACTTGAAAGGTTTTACTTGACTAGGTCGCTTATAGCATAAGCATACTAAATTGAAAATAGATCAGCAGAGGACTGATTGTCTTGAGGGCTGGGAGAGAAAATATCCCCTCACTACACAAAAGTGAGATGCACCTATGCAAGTAGCATAAATGATTGGCAGAAACTATGTAGTGATATATGTAAAGGGACTCCTAAATTTTGAGGACACATCACCAAAAAAGGAGCTATCTACTTATCTCAAACAAGCAAGAGCTGAATTGATCTTATGCTACCATTTCTGTACAGGTAAGAAAACCAACTAGTGCAAGAAATTCATTAGAAGAAAGATATGCTTCTCATGTGACCTTAATAAGTAGGAATTGTATCAGCAGCCTTTGGGATTTAGCTAGAAAATATATGACTGCTCAAGAAGGTTATTTAAAGCACTGCCTAATATCCTAATTAACAGGGACATTCATATAAATTTGCTTGTTCTTAAATATAGTACTTAATACTGAGCATTTTATCTAAAATGCTTCATAATTTATCTATTTGTTCTTTCTCATAAGATTTACAGTAATTAATCCAGAATCATCTTCTGTTAAAAAAAAAAAAGTCTATAGCAGACTGAAAAACAAAGGTTGTGCAAAAAAAGCGTGACAAATATATTACTAGGACTTAGAACGCACCCTGGATAAGATTTATGGCAAGCTGTACACTACTTCATTTCATCTCATCAGCAAAAGCAGCAACAACTAGTTTAATGTTCTCATTGCCCCCTTAAAAACGTAACAAATGAAACACTTAAACTCAAGGAACTTTTCCCCAAAACAATTTTGCTACTCTCTTCCTAGTACCTTTTTCTTTTTTTTTTTCCTTTTTTTTTTTTTTCTACTTAGGTAAGAACCTGCAGTCCCCTGAGAGTTTCACTTGTTTCCCATATCTTTGAACCCTTTAGCATTAATTTCACCACTTCTCTTCTTACAGCTTAAGTAGAGATACAATTGAAAGCACAAAGCTCTCAGGCTATCTGCTGCAAAAATTTGTCCCAACTGTTCTACTCTGACCTTTTGACATCAAAGGATTGCTTCTATACTTTTAAAGATAAAAACAGAGCTGTGTTTCTGCTCCAGTCAACAAATCATTGTTTAAGTTCTTTTCACAGAAAATTCTTACCTGTTGGAAAATACTGATACTAGTGTCAAAATGTCTTTTCTTTATACTTGCAGGCACTCCTCGGTCCTGAAGAGGTATCTCAAGACCTCTGCCATACATCCTATGTTTTTTCTTCAGAGAGAGAAAAACAACCCACATAGATACACTTTATATATGTAGAATGAGTGTCTTGCATAGTGAAACCTAAAACTAATTTAACTAGGCATTTTAACTTCTGTAGAAACAACAAAAGAAAGGCAAATCAAGTGGGATCTTTAAAGACACATGGATAAATATTACACAGTATGTTAATATTTCCTGGGGAGGAAGGTAGTGAAAAGGAAGAAAAACTGCTGGGATTAAAAAAAAAGGAAAAATTTTTTTTTTAATTTGAAAACAAAATCCCCACTGTTTTACAGACAAATGTTGTGAATCAGGAAGAAAGTATTTTTTAATTACATTTTCCCCTCATTAGAGAAGCTAGGTTGTATCTATGTTTTTTAAATTCTAAGTGTTATTTGCAGATATTTTACATATACCTAATGATAATTCTTCATGTAACAATATTTGCTGAATTTTAAGAATAATGTTATACTTTGCACACTTTCAAAAATATATGAAAACATGAAAATACATGTTCAGCAATATGTTCAGTGAAGTCCTTGATTTCTTCTTTCAGCTGCACACCTAATTATGTTACAGTTCACATCATAGTTACAAAATCTTCTAAATTGCAGTCTCCTTAATTGTTTGCAAAGAAGCTGTAAGAAAACATCACAAAAAGCTGATATCTAAAAATAAAGGGCCCAATCATACTATTCTTAGCTGCGCTCTCTAAGGCTTAGTCACATTTTACTCTTGAACCACTGAAATCATTGATGAAGTCAAAATTACGCTATTGACGGAAATATGAGTAAGAACAGGCCTTTTCATCAACATGAGTAAAGATAACAGAAACCTCACCAAATCTATTGTTAAAAGAAAAGTCTTCAAAGGATCAGTCCTTGAAATTGCACTGGTAACCAAAAATTTGTGTGATTTTCCCATTTAAGATCAGGCATTGACAGTGAGCACCAAGACGAGGAAAGTTCAGGCAACTTTCAGAGCCATTGAGAGCTGTAATCCACTACGTACTGCATGACTTGGTCATGTCTTTTATTTTAAATGCACTAACTTTTGTCAGCTCTTATATTTTATAAAACAGTAATTTCTTCAGTGACATTATTATTCTTAATTTATTGGTTAATGAAAATTGCTGTTCTGGCAATGAAATTTTCTTTCTCTTAGTATCAATATTCTACTTCAGACTCTTAAATTGTCTTTTTCTCTATCATATTTCTTGTTTTATAAGTCAGCATTTAATCTTGGAAAATTCTTTAGGTCTCATCTGGACCTATATATCAGGAATGATCCTTTTGAAATAATCTTGCTATAGACAACACTGGCAAGGAGCTCAAGATCAAAACCAGAGCAGGTGCAACACAAAACAGGAGCCCAATTCTCCTTCCTCTGCCTATTTCAGCAGCCAGGGCAGATGCCAGAGTAAGCAGTATGCTGCCAGATCTGGTCCTAAAATATATGCACTTTGTGTCACAGTACTATGCAGTGTAACTTGATGAAAAATGAAATTATACTTCATTAAAATATAGAAAAGATACTGTCCTGAAATTCTTACACAGACAACCCCAGTACTGATTTCACTGAATAAGTAAAATTAAAGAACAATGTAACACAAAATCATATTAACCTCAGATTCATTTATACAATGTAAACTCTCTCAGGAGTTATTTTGTAGGACATCTAACCTTGTAAAACACCATAAAAAACTCCCATAATGCATTTCAGTCAGGCAGTTCTGAACTTTCATCTAATGACAATTTAGTGTCCTTAGGCACAGCCCTAGAATATGGAGCTGTGAAATTTTGAGAATTATGGACTACAACCTTACAAATGTGTAGAATTGCCCCAGTATCCTCTTGGTGCAAAATGTTAACTTCCACTAGCTCTAGTGAGAGAGAATAATATTCCTCATTTTCAGCAGAAGATACAGAAACAAAACTCTGGATACCTCTGTTTTCAGATAGGAAGTTAAAACATTGAGAACAAATGCAACTTCTGTAAGGAAATCTGCTTCTCATACTGCAGCAGCTGCAGACTGCTTTTTTTGCAGTCTTCAGATTTCTGAGCTGAAGTTTCTCAAAGTAAAGCCTGGAATAGTATTTCTAAAGACAGAGCAGCACTAATAATAATACAGTTTACGGTTTTTATTTGCCCTGAAGACTCTATCTTCTTAGGTCCTACTAGACACCTGGCAATGAAGCTGCACTGGGACTTGACAGTAATCTGTTGACACATCATAAATATCAGGTGCCTGAAATATTAAGAATGATCTGTACTTTATCTTAAAATGCTACAGGACTACCTAGTACAGCAGCTTCCGTGGTTCCCATCTTAAGAACTGTTTGCAACACAGTCATTCTTTTTTAGCTGTTGTTTAGCAAAAGCTGTGACGGTCATTTTCTTTATTTACTCCCATCTCATTCCTGATATATTTACAAACCTCTTCAAGTCACGCCACAAGTATAACCATAAATAATCTCTAGGATAATCAACACTCCTTGTATAAGGAGATAATTTTCTACACTACTGTTATGTCACTTTGAGGAACCCATTTTGAGAATTTATCTGTTTAGATTAACTATTTGTTTCCCTTTTTTTATCCAATCTTTTATCTATTGGAAATCTGCAAGAAGAAATTGTGACCTGTTCACCCAGGAAAAGGCAAACTGATTAATTCAGAACTTTGTGGTAGCAGAGATATAAATGTATATGTGTGTGTTTGTGCATGGCATTTCTTTTTTTAATGGCTGCTCTTCAAAGTACAGCAGAATCCTGTTTCTTTTAGTCATGTGAGTAGGTCAGTTTGATTTAGTCACCAGAATGCGACGAGCAGAATTTGCCTACTAGTCTTTAAGGTCCGGAGTGAACAGAAATCTTTCAACCACATAGAGTTTCCAGTTTCTCCTGCTTTCCTCTTTTTTTTTCCCCCAATAAAAATTAATCATTTGGACCTTAAGTGATTCAAAGGCCACCTGGAATTCTGAATCTGGCAATGAGAATTAAATAAAACTGTCCTGTATCTAAATATTTTTAACTGACTTGCATTTAAAGCACTGTTTCTAAAGTATATCTAGAATCTTGGCTGAAAGTAAAACCAATGAAACTGTTCTGCTTTCCAAGTATGTTACTAAACACTGTTCTTCATCCATATCATCCTCATGTGCGCATCAAATCACAAACTGTCTGTTTTCAGAAGCCTTTGCCACTTACAAGTCTCTCGCACCAATAAAAGCTGGAGATATACTGCATCCTTGGCTATGCATCCAAAATTTTATATGCATATATATATATATATATATATATATGTTTAATCTGCTTAATTTTTATGGTACTGAAGAAGTTCATTGATTCATATCAGTAACATATGCAACCATGGTGCATGGCTGGATGCTAGAAAGTAGTGAGTAAACACACAAGTTGTTAAACCGTGTGACTAATGTGCAACAGAAATCACTTAAAGAGAGGTAGGATTACACCACTCTTACACACATCAGGAACTATTTTCTTCAACTACTGGTGATTTTGGGTCAGTCTGAAACCCATAGTCACTAAGTAACACTTTACTCCACAGGTATTCATTGGTATAAATGGGTTTATCTGTAGAATAAAAAAAAAAAAAGGAAAGCATAAAGCCTATTGACATTATAACTCTTATTGCAAAGGAAAAAGCTGTTATGCATGCCTAATAAGAGTGAGAAAATTTGGATTTTACTGAGAAAGAAATTATTTATTTGATTTTAAATATTTATAGACTCAATTGGATGTACTAAGTAATAATATAATATTTAGTATGTATGTATATATATACATGGGTATATACATATGTACGTGTGTGCATATATATAAGCATAAAGTTTTAATAACACACTGCTCCTAGGGCATTCTGACGTTAAGCACTTGCCGAGAAAATGAGAGTGAAGTAAAGTAGTTCCATTGTATGAATTATATAGTGTGAGATTATTGTGGCTCGGCAATATATCTGGAAAAATTGAAGTGAATATTCACTAGAGAACACTTACACGATCATTTACCTTTCCCTTACTGAGGTAACGAAGAAAACTGCATTTCTGAATTGACTGATGAAAGGAGATGATAAAGCAGCTGTTTGGATTCTGTATCTTTTTTTCCACTGGCTATACCTTTGATTCCTAACTGTGCAATTTGCTTTTCCAGACACAGGTTTCCTGGAGCGATTAAGGATATGGTAGATCCAGAGAGAGGGCTGATCCTTTACTATTTCTCCCTAAGTTTGCAATTTGAATTTTACATGAGGCATAAGTACAGGACCAGACACGAAGTAGTATCTACAGTCTAAATGCCAATTTTATATAGAATTTACTCCAGGGATGTGGAGATGGAGGATATAAAATGTATTTTAGTACTGCAAAATTATAGTGAAGAGTATCGTCTAGCTTATCTAGCTACTTCAAGTCCGGGCTTTTCCTAAATAGAAACAAACTACTCTGCTTCATACTGTGTATTTGTTTTGTCAATACAACTACAAAACATAGTATCAATAAGTATGTTTGAACAGGTTGTTCACTAGGGAAAAACGAATGTTTCCTAATCTACTGGTTGGACCACCTAAACATCCAAAATACTCTATGTAGATGTTCAGGGAAAGCAAAAACAATATTAGATAAAGCAGTATGTGCTACAAGGAGTTACGGTTAACATCCCCACAGCTGTCATAATGAAAACTGTTACAGAAACCACGACACACCTTTTTAAGGGAGGAAATTCCTCTTTTAGCTTTATATAGAACTCAGAAAAAAAAAAAAATAATCATGATTGATATTATACAGTGAACACTGTAAAAAAAGGAATCATATTTTCCAAAGGGATTTTACACTACAGTTGAATCTTTACTACTCAGTAGCATCAATACATGAATTAATTGCTTTATATAGACATTACATGGTTGTAGGAAAGTATAATTTTCTGTCCTTTAGTAACTGTTACACTTGTCAGTAGGAAAAAAAAAAAAAAGCAGTGGGTTGTTTTTTTTTAGCATTCTGACAACTCCATTTGACAGTAAAAAAGTTGACATTACTTAAACAAGTGTCATTGAAAGTTATTTGTTTTTTAAAGCATGAATTATAAATCAAATTATCTCCAGTTGTACCCTAACCTAAACTCTTTCCTGAAGTGTCACTTTTTGTTAAAATCAATTTCAGATATTAAGTATTGCTCCACTCACCTAATTGATAGCAACACAAATTTATGATAGGCATAAAATGAAATTGTTTCTGTGACACAACTCAATAGTGGGCTGAAGATTAGTTCACAGTGACCTTGTACAGACAGCCTTTTTTCTTTTTATTTTTCCCCAGTTATAAATATTCAATTTACAGGCCATCAGTTACTGGAATTTTGGTTACTTAACCTGCCAATTACCAATGACCACTTCTATTTAGCGTAAAATGTTAGATGCAGCTGGCAACTAGAGCGTTTGGTGGTCACAGACTGCAGGGTATAATAACTCAAAGGTATTATGAATTTTCTTTTCGTACATCAAGTGTCTGCAGCGCAACCCCTTTCCCACGAGCTGCATATACAAAACGAGTCTGTGTCACTTCTGATACACTCAGCTCATTCCCCTATGACTCAGAACAGCACATTAGGAGAACCACAGGATAAAACAGATATGACATTTCAGATATATTTAATAGTCATTATCCAGAGCCTGCTTTCAATCCAAATGTTAAAAATCACTTTGGAACATACCTGTAGTATTTGAACATTAAGCTGCATTAATCATGAAGTAATACTTTAAATTAAATCAACTGGAGCCAAATTCTGCCCTCACCTTCACTCTGCGAGTTCACTGCTCTGGAATACATCTTCTAAAGTATGGACTTTAAACTACCTGCTAAAAATCAAGTCATTCTTTGATTAGTACACTATATCCAATGGTCCAAATTCTGCCATTTCTCACACTCACAAAAGTCGGTAGAGGACAGTGTGGCTATAAGTGGCAGCAGAATGCAGCCCAGCTGTAATTTCTAAATGAGCTTTGGTAGAAGACAGAGCATGTAAGTCTTTTGCTATAAAGCAATCATCAATATTGACTCAGGCTACTGGAAATCTGACTAGTTGTTTTATGACAGGATGTGAAGCTTTTTTTTACATTTGGGGGTAGGAGGGAATCACCACATACATTTTCTTTCTATTTGACTAAGCAGAATTTTCAACGCTGACGGTTTGGTGGTTTATGGGGAGAGGAGGAGGCAATGGGGTCCCAATGATATCATTCTGCATCAAAAAAATAAATATTTATGTATATATTCTAAAGGAGGAAATAAAAAAAATTAAAAACATACAACTTGGAAAGATAGCTCATATTTACATACAGGATTGGAGGGCTATAATACACTGTTGCAATAGATGTCCTCAGTGTCTAGAGTTTCTCCCGTGTCCTGTTAGTTACTGCAGATGATATGACTACTTCAGAAATGCCCTCCCCCTACTCCACCCCAAACCAAAGCAAAGTGAAACCTGTGAAAGTGCCCAACTCTATCTGATGATCTTCTGGGAAAATACCCCAGCATGACCCAAAGATACTAAGCACCTGCCTGTACTCTCACATGCGCCTCTTTTACACTGGTGTAACTCTGTTTCAGCGGGCATTTACTTTGGAATCACACAAGGAAACACCAGTGTGACAGCAGAACCAGACCCACCAGATATGGTCTGGTTCCACTTTCATTAAGTCCACCTCTCTTTAGTGACTTGTGTTGGTCCCTTCAGTGATGCCTTACAGCAGATTTCACTGCAGACAAAAGGTAAAGTTAAACCAGCGTCTAAAGTGAGGTCCAGGGTATTCTAAAAGTCTCCTACCTGAATTATGGACATCCGGCTCGGGGGAGCCTCGCTGGCGTTAGTCCCTTGCCCTGTGAAGCTGGTGTGGCAGCCCACATGTCCCTGGGGTACAGTCAGGTTGTTGGAGGCGGGCTTCAGGTACATCACCTCAGACCTGGGAGAGCTGAGGGGCAGGCGGGTCTGGTAGTCAAAGTACATGGGTGAGGTGGCCAGGGATGGGCTGCTCACCACGTTCATGACATTGAGGGGGCCTCGGCTGTCCTCGCCCTCACTGGGCACCAGCATAATATCATTCTTGCTGATCTTCTTCTTCTTGCCCTTGCCCCCTCCACTGCCACTGCCTCCTCCTCCCCCGCCACTGCCTCCCCCTCCTCCCAGCTGAGGGTGGCTATACTCGGCAATGCGACAATTATAGGTGCGGATCTCCTTGTTCTCTCGCTTGCACTTCACAGCAATAGTGATCATGGCAGCCAGCAAGATGATGGAGACAGTGCTCAGCGTCACGATCAGGGGCAGCGACAAGTCCCAGTGTGGTCGCCGATGCTGCTCACCATTCACCTGTGGCTCACCAGCCTCGGGCAGGGGCCCTGCCAAGGCCCTGACAATGAGCTTGGCCACTGCAGAGAGGCTGGGCTTGCCATGGTCACTGACTTTTACCACCAGTTCAGCCACAGGGCTGAGCTCCTCCCAGTAGGGGTGCAAGGTGCGTATCTCACCACTAGTGGGGTCCATCTCAAAGAGGTGCTCCTCATTGCCTTCCACAATCTCATATGTGAGGCGCCCACTCTCCCCAAAGTCACTGTCCAGGGCACGGACGGTGCCCACAGGGTAGCCCACCCCAGCATTGCGAGGCACCTGCAGTTCAGCAGTGTCATTAATGAGGGCGGGCAGGACGATGAGGGGCGCGTTGTCGTTGACATCAAGCACGGTGACTCGTACCGTGGCATTGCTTTCACGGTGGGGTGAGCCTGAGTCTTTGGCCAGCACACGAAACTCAAAGTGCTTTGTCTGCTCATAGTTGAAGCTCCTCAGAGCGTAGATAGCACCATTGGTGGGGTTCACAGAGACATAGGTGTAGATGGAGACGTCGCCCACATGTCCAGGAAGAATGGAGTAAGAGACTGTCCCATTTTGGCCCAGGTCAGGATCCTGGGCCAAGACGGAGCCCAGGTACTCTCCAGGAATATTGTTCTCGGGCACCTGTAACACATAGAGGTTCTTGCTGAAGCGGGGTGGGTTGTCATTCTCATCGAGGATGCGGACGGAAAATGACTTGGTGGAGTTGAGTGGGGGGTTGCCCCCGTCACGTGCCACAATGGTCACATTGTACTCGTCTTGTGCCTCACGGTCCAGGGGCCGATCAGTGACCACAGTGTAGAAGTTGTCATAGTTCTCCTCCAGGGTGAAAGGGACGGCTCCAGGCCCACCACCACTGCCCAGCACCCGACACTGGAGCTGCCCGTTCTTGCCTGAGTCACGGTCGGTGACCCGCACTAGGGCAATGACGGTACCTGGTGGAGCAGCCTCACTCAGTGCTCCTTGGCGTACGGAGACAAAGCCAATGGTGGGGGCATTGTCATTGCGATCGATGAGGCGGACAGTGACCTTGCAGTGAGCAGGAATGGGATTGGGCCCCAAATCCCGAGCCTGGACATCGATCTCAATGAGGCCACTCTCCTCATAGTCCAGGTTGCCCTTGACACGGATGAGGCCACTCTGCGGGTCGATGCTAAACAGGTCACGGACACGCTCGGGTGCATAGCCACTGAAGGAGTAGAGCACCTCTCCGTTGGTACCCTCATCAGCATCGGTGGCATTAAGGTCGATGACGGCAGTGCCCAGTGGGGCATTCTCCGGCAGCTCTACCACATAGGAGGCTGCCTCGAAGACGGGGCTGTTGTCATTGGAGTCAATAAGGCGCACGTTGATCTGCACTGTGCCTGAGCGTGGTGGGTCACCACCATCCAGTGCGGTCAACACCAGAGTGTGGTGGCTCTGCTCCTCACGGTCTAATGGCTTCTGGATGACCAGCTCTGGAAACTTCGTGCCATCACCACGGGACTTCACATCGAGGGAGAAGAGGCCGTAGTCATCCCGGGTGAGCAGGTAGGTGCGCAGTCCATTGTCCCCTGCATCTGGGTCGTGGGCGCTGGTGAGGGGGAAGCGGGTGCCCGGCGCAGCATTTTCTGAGATGTCCATGTCCACCTGGTCAGAGGGGAACGTCGGTGCGTTGTCGTTGAGGTCCTGGATTTCCACCTTGATCATGCAGATCTCCTGGTCGTTGGCAAACACCTCGAGGGACAGCTGGCACTTGGCGCTGCGCCGGCACAGCGCCTCACGGTCGATGCGCTGCTTGGTGTAGAGCAGCCCGCTCTCCCCGTCCACGTCCAGGAGGTGCGGGGCAGAGTTCTCCAGTACCCGGAAGGTGGACTTGGGGCCGCGACCGCCGCCGGGAGCGCCGCGCTCCGCGGGCAGCATCCCGCCTCCCGCCGCGCCCGCCGCCAGCCGCGCATCGCGGCCGATGTTCCCGATGACCGTGCCCGCTCCCTGCTCCTCCGGCACCGAGTAATTCAGGTTCTTCAGAGACAGGGCGGGAGCCCACCAGAGGAAGAAGCAACAAATGGAAAGGTACATCCCCGAGCAGGGGTTGGGGTGGGGGGTGGCAGCAGCTGCAGCGGCGACCAGGGTTGTCCCCGTCTTCTCTGCCTCCTGAGCCGGGTATGTTCTTCCTCCTCCTCCGTCGGCTCTCTCTGTTTTGTTTTTTTTTCTTTGCCTTCTTTCTCCCCACCCCTATATTTTAAGTTCCTGAACCTGTTGCTCTAAAACATCTGCAGAGACACAGGATGAGAGGCAGCAAATGGACCATGGAGCTCAGAGGGAGGGAGCAATCGGGGGGAGAGGGGGGGGCCGGAGGTGGGGAGCGGTGCGGGGCGGGGGGGAAGAGCAGCTTCGGCAGCGTTTCAGCAAGCTTGCCGTGCTTGCAGTCCCCTCGCAGTTACTTCGGCTGTCCAACTTCGGCAGTGGAAGGATTTCAAAAATGAGAAAATTTGCAAAAGGTCTTCTCCTCCGGGCAGGCGAAGCGTTCCCGATCCTTGATTCCCCGCAGATGTACAAAGGATAATAAAAATAATAACAACAATAAAAAATCGGCGGCAGTGGCTGTTCTATCTAAAAACGATCAAAAAGATATATTTTTTAAAAATATGTATATTTATATATACATAGGAAAGGGGGGCGGCCACAGGTCTGTAAGCAGGGCTAGAAAAGCTTATTTGCTACTCATCGCTTGTGATGCGGTTGATGGAGTGGAGGGGTGGGAGACAGACAGAAAGGGAAAAAAAAAAAAAAAAAGTCAGCTTGTTGTCGGAGCCCTTTTCGTGTGCAGTGAGAGGCAGTGAAATGTCTGATTGCACCGCGGGGCTGTTGGTTTTCAGGGAGTGTTTTGCTGCATTTAGAGATCTAATCTTGCATTGCTTGCGGCGGAGAGCTGCATCTCCCTGCCATCGGTATTCCCCCCCCCGCCCCCCCCGTCTCGTACACTCTCACTCTTTCCTTCCCGAATCAGAAGGCGAGGGAATGAGGATTGCAGGGCAAGAGGGGAAAACAAAAAACACCAAAAAAAAAAAAAACCAAACCAAAAAACCAACCAACCAGCAAAAACTAACGTCCGAATTTGTAGTTTCCTTTCTCTCCCTCTACTACCAGCCTCCCACTCGTGAAAAAAAATTAAGAAACCCACTAATCGACCGTCACCATCAGCAGTAAATACACATTTTGAGAGAAATTACAGACTGTGCTCAATCAGATGCACACTTGGGTTTCTTTAAGACAGGCCAGTAGCCGCCGCCACCACCACATCCTTTCTCTGAGTGTATCTATGCGTGTGTGCGTATGCGTGTCTGAGGAGCTGCACTTTTCTCGATGCAGTTTAATTCCAGTTTGCTTTTCTCTCCAGCCGAGAGGAAATCAACAGGCAACCCGTGGCTGGACGCATAGATTTTAAAAAGAGAGCAAGAGAGAGAGAAAGGGGGGGCGGAGGGGGAAGAATGAAAGAAAAGCCACCACACACACACACACACACTCTCTCTCTCTCTCTCTCTCAGTCTCTCACTAAAAGGGAAACAGTCTCTGTATTCACAGGGCTGCGCTGTCAAGTGCCTCTCTTTTCTTTCTATTCAGCATCTCCTTCCAATGACACTGCCGCCTAGTCCTCTTCATTTAGGGGAGGGGAGAAGTAGAGGAAAAACAATCCCGGCGATGAATAAAAAGTGGTAGATCTTTTAATCGACTAATTCGCTTATATTAAGCCCTATGCAGTTCCGCGATTGGTGTGATGCATTTTTTTGCAGTCCTTTCAAGCTTTGGCAGTCTCTCTGGGCATCTTGGTACAGGGGAGAAGCGTGGCGACAACGCCAGATGCGCCCCCCCCCCTCTCCGATATACCTTTCCCAGCGGTATGATGTGTAGGTAAATATTGGGAAGGGTAATTAACTAAATTTTATTTCGGGTTCTTTCAACAACCAGAAATAAATGAATGGCACATCCAGAAATGCAGGTGTTTCAATCTGCTGGATGAGTCAGATCCAGCGGAACAAATCACATTCACTATCGCCTCATGTTCCTCCCTTCCCAGACATTAGTTGCAGCTTCTTCCTAACGCTTCCCTGACTCACTCTATAGACAGGAAAAAAAAATTAATCAGATTTATATTTTGGAGGGAGGGATGGGGGAGGGTGAGGGAAGAGGAAGGAGTAAGAAAAAAAAAAAAAAGAAGAGGGAATGGGAGGGGGGGTGGGGTGGGGTGTCGGATCCAGCTACACTTTTACTATACCTCTTTCTCCGGGAGACTGAGGATCAGGAAAACAAGGCTGTTATCCACTCACTGGCACAGAGGCGCGTCTGTCTCCTGCTTTGCTGAGTGTTTTTAACCGCCTTTCCTCAGTGTTATGTGTGAAATAAATCAGAGATCTTTCATATTAAAAGAAAAAAAAACAAAAAACAACAACCCAACCAAAACATCGGTTCCCAATACATAGCTCACAGATCTAGTTCCGAGTCTCAGTTCTGCACTGTTTGGGTTTGTTTGGGTTTTTTTTTTTTTCTCCTTTATTTGAGTCCGGACCCAAAGTACACAGTTAATTCTGCAACCTGTGGTGGAGAGGCTTTCAAAAGGAGGAGAAGAAGAAAAGAAAAAAAATTAAAACCAAGAAATGTTCTTCTCTGCCTCATTGATGGGTGGCCCCTTTCAAACAGACGGTCGCCAGTCTTAGCCAGACAGCACGCGAAAGCCACGCCGAATCCCGATAAACCAGATCCATTTCACCAGCCGCCCCGCCAAGGTAAGTGCAGCGAAATTCAGCGAAAATTCAACAGTTGGAGCCGCTCTCTGCCTCTCTCTCTCTCTCTTCCCCCCCCGCCTTCCTCCTCCTCCTCCTCCTCCTCCTCGCCTCCCTCACTGCAGCACTGGCGGGGCCGCCCCGCCGCGCCGCGCTCGCCCAGCGCCGCTCGCCGACTGCCGCTATTCACCTCACGCCGCGGCTTAAACATTGATACGGATTCCCCGCCAGCCAATCGGCGGCGGCGGCGCCGACCAGCCCCCGGCGTCGGTTGGCCAATGAGAAGAGGCGGGGCGGGGCGCGGGGCGGGGCGTTGGCGGCGGCGGCGGGCGCTGGGTGTCATTGATGAGAGCGGTGCGGTGGGAGACTGGGACACACTGAAGGGCCACTAGGGGGCACTGTGGGACTATACTGGGGCAACTGGGATGTACTGAACCATAATGGGGGGTACTGGGATATACTGGGGTGGCATGAGGGAGACACTGGGCCATACTGGGAGAGCCTGAAACACTGGTGTGTACTGGTTCTTACTGGCACACAGCAGATGTGGGCAGACAGTGGCCGTACTGGTGCTGACTGGTCTGTTCTGGGGGCAGAGGTGGTGGCGGGGGCCCAGGGCCGGCTACTGGTTCGGGGCAGTTGCCCCCTGAGGCTGCGCCCCCAACGGCGGTTCCTGCTCATGGGGGGGGAAGGGACAGCGGCCGGGACCAGCCAGAGGTGAGGGGGGACCCTGTCCCCAAATCTCCCCCGTCCCCGTGTGGTCCCCTGTGTCCCCGTGGCCCCCCATGTCCCCCCATGTCCCCATGGCCCATCACCCGATGCCCCCCAAGTCCCCCCACAACCCCCATGTCCCCTGTCTCTCTATGTCCCATGTTCCCCCATGTCCCCTCATGTCCCCCCATGTCCCCTCATGTCCCCATGTCCTGTCACCCTATGCCCCCCATGTTCCCTGTTCCTCCATGTCCCTTGTCCCTCCATGTCCCATGTCCCCCATGTCCCCTGTCCCCTGTTCCCCCATGTCCCTTGTCCCTCCATGTCCCATGTCATCCCATGTCCCATGTCCCACCATGTCCCCAGTGTCCCCTGTCCCTCCATGTCCCATGTCATCCCATGTCCCACCATGTCCCC